>JAQIVZ010003324.1:0-14628 GCA_034700945.1 Arrhopalites spinosus
GTAACTATGACAAACAGTGGCCAAGTGGGGACTTTTGGCCATTTTTTTGGTGGCCAATGGTCATAGCTGGGTCACTTGTAAATAGCCTATATCACCCGGAAGAAAATCCCCTTTAAAATGACGTATCGCTCACTGTTGTACGTGGAATACTTTGGGAGGAGTTAGCTAACAAAGGAATCGCACTACATATTATACACTGCGGGGCACCAACTGGGAAGGTTTCGTTTCGCTCTGAGCTCCTTGTCGGAAAGAGCGCGAGAGGAAAATGTGCCATCCAAATTTACGGAAAAGGCCGGGATCTCGTCGATTATGTTTACATTGACCTTTTGGCCATTTCTTTCGCTTTAAAGACCTGCCCAATAATTAAAATTTATGACAGAAAATAATATTGATAATAGTTTGGACTTACAATTAGTTTGTTTAAAGTATACATCTGACAATTAATCAACGAACTTGGTTAGTTAAGTATTATCATGCTGCTGAAAGGCAATTTGGCAGACGAGGAAAATGGGCAGCTTTAAGAGAGTGGTGGGACGTTGATCATGAGAAAAACTTTCCTAAAGAAGAAAAAATCTTGCAGCTCATTAATAAATTTGACGAAACTGGAACTGTAGCTGACCGAAAGAGGAACAAACGAAAACCCGTAAGAACGCCAGAAAATACTCTAGTTGTACGAGATACAGTGGAAAATGCTCCACATGACACTGCCATGTCCTCAAGAAGAATCAGCAACATAACGAACATTAGTCGAAGAAGTGTCCGAAGAATCTTAAAAAAATACCTCAATATGAAGCCTTATCATGCTAGAATTGTCCATGAATTGTTACACAATGACTATGGCAAAAGGTAAAACAGATAAATAAGCTGATAATTGTGCAAAGTATTACTTTAGTATTAAATTTTTTAATTGTTTCAATTTTAATTAATTATTTAAATTAATCACATGCTAGGATTCAATTTTGTACATACTGGCTGCAGAGGATAAACGAGATTATTGGACTTTTAATGACGACAGTGTTTACGGATGAATCGTATTTTACTCTCGAAGGGGAAATCAATAATTGACAGAGAGTTCAATGGGCCACCGTAAATCCACATTTAACGTGGGAAAGGCAAATGAGAAATGTGAAGGGAATTCAGGTATAGCTGGGAATATGGTCAGGAGGCATCATTGGTACGTTCTTCTTTGAGGGCTCCGTTACAGGTCCAGCATATTTAAATATCCTCCGAGAGCAAATTATTCCAGCTTATCGAGCTATTCCTGAAATTCAAGGAGGTTTTTGGCAACACGACGGAGCTCCCGGGCATTGGGCAACGATTGTCCGAGAATTTCTCAACGAAGAATTTCCCAATTCATGGATTGGTAGAGATGGCCCAATACCAAGGCCACCCCGAAGCCCAGATTTGACACCACCCGATTTTTTTGTTTGGGCGTACCTCAAGAACCGAGTCTATGGACGAAGGCCACAGACAATTGATCGCTTGCGTCAGTTTATTGTAGAAGAGTCCGGTACCATTTCATTAGAAATGTGTAATGGTGCATGTTGTAGAGAATTTGCGAAACGTCTACAAAAATTTATAGAATTAAATGGTGCGCAGGATTAGATTACTTGATAAATTTTGTACCTGAGCCTACAATGGTTGTATTGATCATAAACGAGTCATAATGTTTTCTTTTAGTCATATTTTGTGTCAACCACAATTTGAAGTGTTTCATAATTTTGTATTGACAATGAATTGCAATAAAGTATTTGAGATTTTTGAAAAAAAATTGTCCACGAAAACAAATATTAAGAAAATGAATTTCTGTCACTATTTTTAATTATTGGGCAGGTCACTGTCTGTAAAGCGAACGAAATGGCCAAAAGGTCAATGTAAACAAAATTGGCCAGATTCTTGCCTTTTCTATGAATTTGGATGGCACATTTTCCTCTCGCGCTCTTTCCGACAAGGAGCTCAGAGCGAAACGAAACCTTCCCCGTTGGTGCCCCGCAGTGTATATGTCGTAGTCCATGGTGTGGGTCCGGTCACGGAGGGTCTGGTCCTTTATTGGCCTAGGCCATGGCGGGTCGCCAAAAAAACAAGTCTATTTTTCCAGAACTGTGTGTTTTTGAAAATAGTTTCTAGACAATTAGTAGGACCACAAGTTGAGGTCAATCAAACTTTTATCATCGTTTTCATAAAACTCACTTGTTAACTTACTTTTAAACGAGTTTGAGTGTTTGTATAAATAGATTTTTAATGAAAAGTCATTTAATTACTCAAGATAAAATTCGTAAATTATTATTAGCAAGTGCTACGATGATCCTAGCATTCATCAGTTTCGTAGTTAAAGTTAATCACAATTGTTTTTGTACCTTAAAATACAAAATAAAAATAAAAAGTCCCTCCGTGGCCTGACCCCCACCATGGACTACGACATATATATTAATGTTTTTTTGCAGGTTGTTGGAGAGAAAGAGAGGGAGAGTAAAAGTTTGGGACTAACTGGAGGATAAGTTGAGTATCTCATAAAGTTGTAATAATAAATTTTGAGTTTATGGTAAGGAGTGGCCATGGACGGACGGCAGGACACTATTGACTACTAAACTAATGCCCAAATGTGTCGTGTTCCATGTTGTTAGCTCCAGGTGCCTTAGCTCACCCCTTTTGTACAATTAAAAAATACATTTCATGGAGAGGTGTGTGTGTGTACTTACTTGAGAAAGAGAGAGACATGGATTTTTGTACATTTTTATGTCTTCCCCTACCGCTTCCTCATCCCGCTACTAACTACCTAACATGCTTAATCTTATCTAATTCTTCTTCTGCTGTTCTGTCACTTTTTTTGTCCCATTTCTACAAATTTCTGCCCCATCCAGCCTTTCATACATTTAAATTCAGTCATTCATTATCATTTTAACATGAAAATAGACAATGTTGGTGATAAAGCTTTTATATTTTATCAACTGCTAATTGTTTACACTCTATCTTCACATTGTTCCTTACAAAAAAAGATTTTCAAAGATTTCAAAAATTATAGAACAAGTTTAAACTAGCTGCTTGTCTTAGACTTAACTATTTTTTTTATGTCCAGTCCCAGTCACTTGTATAAAGGAAAGAAATTATCGAGCTCATTAACTTTAAAATAATGTGCAAGTACTGTACTTTCAAACAAAATTAAATGTTTCTTTTGAAAGGAGAATAAAACTATTGCTAAAATTTAAAAATTTATTATTTTGTTTTTTTTGTATGGAGAAATTCTTTTGGGTATTTTTTTAGTGTAAATATCAACAACAATAAAAAAAGTCAGTATAATTTTTTCTTTGCTTCAAGTTGTGAAAAAGAATGCAAACAAATGACTAAAAAACCTTATAAATTGATGCAAGTCAAGAGGAAACAAGAAATGAGAGGAGGGGGAAGGGAATTATTGGAGAAATATTTTGTAGAGATTATTTATGATCCTTATTAAAATTTTGGTTTTTGTTAAAAAGGAACAATAGGGAAACATTATGGAAATTTACAATTATTATTACTATTTACACAATCAACGATGAAAGAGAGAGAGAGAAAGAAAAAACTTTATGTGTAATTTTTTTCACCAAATCATGAATCAAACAGAGTTAAAATGAATGAACCAGTATGAAATTTATACCTTCTTTGTATTCTCACTGCACAGATACGACTCATATCATCCATGAGAATGAAAAGAGGAATGAGCAAAACCGCAAGTTTGAAATTAAAATAAAGGAGACAAAAGCATTGAAAATTTAACTTTATTTACAACTAAGGTTTTTTTTTATTCTTCTTTGTTACTCATAAACTTAATTTCTTATGATTTTTCTTTTGTCCAATAGAAGAAAAAAAACTCACAAAATCAAGACGGAGGCCTGGCATTGGCATTGACTCTCGTTTTTTTTTAAAAAAAGTTTTAAAATGCAATATGTTCAACTCGTGCTAAAATCCATTGCTGGCCAACTTGAGTCTCATCACATGGAACAATCTGAACCAAACCATTTCCTGTTTTCCTGTTTCTGTTAAGACACAAAAAAATGAGCACCAAGGTATTATGGTTAATGTGTAATTTTTTGTATTGAAAATTTTAGCCGGAAAGAAGTTATACAAAGAGAATCTATAAAGTTGTCATCGATAGCTTGTTTTTGTATAATCGATAGCCTAATTATGAATTCTGATTGCATTCAAATGCACTTTTTTTTCTATCTCCACTCTCTATCTCTATCTAGTATAAGAAATGCACATAGTGAATGACCTGTTAATAGTTTATTTTTTTTCTTACTCTGTTTCAGTCTCTTGTCTACTGAATATTCCTCCCAAAGTTTGTTGGACCCTTTGAAAAAATCCAGTGGGTTTCTTGATCACTCTCTCAACTCTAAAGTCGAATCGTCAATTTCACATAAAATTATACACAAGTTGTAAGCGTTAGAATTTAACAATAATAATTTACTAAATAGTTTCTCTCCGCCTCTCCTCTTCTTCCCCTAGCTTAATATTTAAACATTTTGCTTCTCTTAATCTCTAAAAAAAACTCTTCACAAATGCTCTCTCTCTCTGTCTGTGTGAATTTGAAGCTGAAGATTTGTGTTATAAAAAATAGAGTTGGAGTTATAATATATCTTGTATAAATTTAAATATTCTTATTGAGACTTGCATTCTTTATAAGTAAAGTTGTTTAGTAGTAGTCATCTATAAAATAATGTTAATGTAAGAATTGATGAAAAATCCTTCAAGGCAATATTTAAATCATGTTTTAAGTTCAAGATGGAGAAGAAAATTGATCGCCCTAATTTTCTTTGCATGTCCACAATCCACTAGATTTGGCTTTTTTTGAGGGAGTACCTCTCTCTCTCTCTCTCTGTTTTGTTTGTGTGTGTCTTGGACCCCACGCAGGCAGTAAAAATAAAAATCAAAATGTATCATTTTCGTTTTTTAATTGACTCTCTCTCTTTTTTATCTTCTTGGTGTATTAAGTGTCTAATGCTACACCCATTTAGCTTTTTTAGGAATGACAATTATGAAAATCTAAGAGTCAATTTAATTCCCTTTCACAACCTTTCAACTCTTCTTCTCTATCATTAGACGGGTAATCGTCTAGTTTAATTGAATAGGAATAGATTATTTTTTTTTCTTTTTCAAATAAACTTTTCACCTTAATAAATAATACAGATTGAAACAGCTTTCAATTTCTTTTTTCTATTTTTTTTCTCTCTAAATTGTAATAACTCTATGCACTACCTACAACTCATGCAGGGTAGTCTATATTTTTAAGTTGGATGATTTTTGTAAAATATTCTTATTATTTGTTATTAATTTACAAATAATTTAATGAGGAATAACAATAATTAACTTTCTTGTAAATTAAAATTTGTGGCAATTCATTTTTGTCGTCTTACAAAAATTAAAAATCTGTCCTATGGTTGATTATGACTCATAATTTATGAGAAAGAGAGAGAGTGTGTGTAGGTATAGAAAGTTTTGAAAATTATTATGTTGTTTAATTTTTTTACCTATTTAAAAGACAGAACTGAGTCTCAACATTTTGAATTAAAAATATTTCATTACATCCAACTTTGATTGAACGCCATTGCTGATTAGGCTTGCCATCATAATACTAAAAAGAAAGAAGTCATAAAATTTTACACAAAATAATTTTTTGTTGTGAATGTCATTGGTAGTATTCTTGTCACTGTCTAGTGTCCAGTAGTGGTTTTTTTTCAAGATTTTTGCTTTGGGCTGTATAAAATATATATATTTGATGAAGAAGGTGGTTTGGATAATGATTTTCCCCATAAAGTTTGAGAACCAGGTTATTATTTATCTTATTAATGTTATTTGATTATTCTTTCAGATTACACAAGAGAGGGACTGCTACTAAGGAGGAGGGTTTTTTTTTGTCAGGGGCTACTTTAAACGTGATTCAAAGTGCGAAAGGGTCGTTCCACCAACTTTTTACGCAGGTAAGTAGTAAATTTGTTTTAATATAAACATGCATATGTTAGTTGCATATAATAAATTTGTGGTTTCTTGTGCGTACACAAAATCAAAAGAGATCATAAAAATGGAAATTTGCATTTTGTGAGATTGAATAGGGAATAGGAATAGAAATAGTTAAAAGAGAGAATATAGAAATTATATAGAAATTGTAATGTGTAATATACAATGTGTATTATATTAAACCTGTTGGATGACTGGCTTATTGGAAGATTTAATATGGTGGACACTTAGAACGTAAGTCTAGTCTGGCAAAGTTTTCTCTCCTCGAGCTACAAATTTATTCCAATTCCATTTTTGACGTGGAGGAAACAACAAAAAATTTTCACCTGCAACCACTATTAAAACAATATCATGAATTATTTATTTCGTTCATCCATTCATCTTTCTATTAAATAAAAATTTTAAAAAAAGTTGTTCCATCACCTTCCTCCTTTTTTCTATGTAATATGAGTACATAATATAATATATAATATATCAATTGAATATATTTACAACAATAAGAGGGTTAAAGATGAAACCCCCAAAAAATTGCAATTCATCTCCTTCTTCTTTCCTTCCATCTTTTTTGTACCCTTCATCACTATCATCATGATTGTTAGTTAAGGTAATTTTTATTCTCCTCCTTTTTATGTATCTCTCTCTCTTACTTTGTATTTGAGACTGTTTGTGTCACTCTATCTCTTTGATGCTGGTCAGGTAAAATTATCATAAGACTCATCTTCTCTTGTGAATTTTGAATTCACATTTGCGTATTTTTTCCCCTTCTTTTTCTCTGTGTGCGTCTTGAAGGAATGAAGGATAATTTATGCATTTTCATGTTTTTTTGCTTTGTTGAATTAAAAATTAGTTTGGAGTGCAGAAGCTATCTGTCTCTATATGAGAGTAAATGATGAAGATGCTTTGAGTGTACACATGTTACAGTTCAATTTTGATTTTTCTGTATTTGAATACAAATCAAAGAAAGAGAGAGAGAGAGAGATGAGAGAGGAGGAGGAAGAAAACATAATCATCATCAGTGTCAAAATGACCATCCTTGCAGACTTTATGATCTGGACTTTTCCAGTTTTTCAAACCAAAAAGAAATGTAATACCCCCACCTTCTCTCAATCTCTCTCTTGATTGTTTGTAGTACAAAATGAGAGGTCAGACTGAATACAAACTCTTTATTATTATTCAACCGACTCAATGAGAATCAGAAAAAATTTTTTATCTTTATTATGTAAAAGTTGATCATCATCAAGGATTCAAAAGTGTGTGTAGTGTGTAGTTGTGTATGTGTTAAAACTCAAATTTTAATAATTGTAGCTTACAATAAAAGATAAAATATTGGGAGCTTCGTATTATCTCACTCTCTCATAAATTTGTCTTTCACCTTTAAATTTTGATTATCATTATCATATATTGAAGGTTATTATTAATACCGGCTCTCTCTCTCATCTTCTTTTTTTAAAAAGACGAGACAATTTTTTTGTAGAGTAGTAAAATGGTTAAAAGTATTTTTTTGAACTGAGACATTTTTGACAGGGATGAGTCTTGTCTTGAGATAGAAATTTTGAAGCCAAAAAATTATTTTGTCTTATATTCATCTCCCATTTAGATTATAGGTTTAAAGATCTTTTTTTGTGTGAGGTATAACAAGTACAGATGAAAAGTTGGAAGGAGATCATCTTTTTTTTTTGATCATGATGTGCGATTTTAAACTGGATAAGGTAAAAGAGTGAAGAGAAAAAAAAATGTTTTTTTTTTGGTTTTATCGGTTCCCTTTCTTCTATAAGTTGTAATATGTAATATCACCCACCCTTTTTAGTACATGAAAAAAAATTGGAAATGTTAAGAAGAAATAAAAAAGAATGAGTCGAATTTTTGAAATGAAAAACAAGGTTATATAGATACAATATATAGAGTTGGATGAACATTTAATTTTGTTGTGAAAAAAGAGACTAAACTTTTTTTTGTTGTTGGTGTTGTTGTGATTATTATTTTATATCTGTATTCTCCTCGAAGGAGAGAGAGAGATAAGAAGATGTACGTGCAGTTGTGAGATGTAGACAAGAAAATGATTTTGTTTTTGGGAGGAAGATGAACGAGTATGACGAGCTATTAGTATTTATTGCGTTAGATTATTATTGTAGGGGTCATTATTAATATGCCATATAATTGCTATGTGAGTGTGTAGGTTGTCTTATTATTTTCTTACCTGCTTCCACTGCTAGCCACTTTTGATTAGATGAGCCCGAGTCCAGCCATGGCTTTGTTGTAATGAAAACTCCTTCCTCCTCTGTTGTTCTTGTTGTTGTATCCTTACTTGAGCTCGAGACGGTCAACACCTTGAAAAAGAGAGGAGTAAAAAATAATTGTTATCATCACAATTCATAAAATCATTTCTAGTCAAAAAAGATGGTCAAGAAAAACACTGCAACTTAGATTTTTTAATGTCTTCAACCTTTCTCTCTCTTGCATTGATTACAAATTATCGAATTAAAGACTGTATCATTACACATCTCTTTCCTGTTCTTCCCACTATGACTTTGAACCATAAAATCTTTTTTTTGTGGTGTCTGTATTAATGATTATTTTTGAATGAATTTGATTGTGAGTTTACCTTTTTGTCTTGTTGACTAATGATTTTATAAATGTCACCTTCTTTTAGTTGGGCTTGAGTTGTGGAGAAAATTATGAGAAATGATTTTATGAAAATCATTTTAATTTTATGTTCGGTTTGTAGTATCACTCACTTTGAACTAATGTGGACTGACGATGAGTCAGTGGAGTTGGAAAATACAATTGAGGATAAAATCTACTTAAAATTCTAGTCTTTAACTTTATCATATAGTACACTTTAAATATCCATTTAATGTTGCCAAGAGCATTTTTTTTTAAAACTTGACTTGACTCATAGTCTTTATATCATGATTTTAGTTTGAATGAGGATTAATATTTATTTTAGTGTATACATATAGCTCAATTTTAAAGTACATGTTTATAAAGTAGAGACCATATTTAATGGGTGAGGAGTCCACACTTGTGACTCATTTTTCCAGTTAAATAATTATTTCATTAATTTATGCCTAACGTGAAAAGTTACTGGAATGTCGGCTTTTAATGTTTGTAAATCAAGTTGCAAAGGATTTAAGATTTTTAATAATTATAATTGTTTTGTAATAATTGTATCAAGTAATTACACAAAAATTGTAAGTGTTCCTTGCCTCAAATGGTGACTGGATAGTACTTAATTACTACCACATGCAATTAAAATGTTACTGGAGATGAAGGGAAAAAATTTATTGACAAGTCAAAAAAGGACACAAAAAAAACAAAATACTCTCATTTTCAAATTTTCCTTATATGTCAAATTGTTTTAAATCCAAAATACTAAACTTGTTGTACAAATATTAAGATCAAGATCAAATGAAAAACTGTTATCTTATAATAATAATATTATATCTTAAATCTACAATCTCAACCTTAAAAGAGAAGGGGAAATAATTTTCACCACGAAAATGTTTTCTAACTTAATTTCTTTCTGTATCTTTTCAATTTTAAAAATGATAAAGTTTATAAAATTTACAAATCTCTCACGAATTTCATCAAATAAATTTTTACACATACAATGCAATACAAACAATGGAGAATTTACAAGAGAAAAGGAAAGATTTAAAGTTTGACTCGGTATATGATACTTGAATACTTATTATTTAGTTGAAAAAACATGAAATGTTTGTTGTAATCTCTTGAATTTAATTGGCAATGTGGTCCCACAGACGATTGTGTGTGTGTACATGTATTTTAGGTATGAAGAATGACTTTTTTTGTTTGCATGTTATTGGCATATTAGCTCTAGAACGTCGTTTCACCCCCCCATCATTTACTCAAATTGGTTTTTATTTAGTTGAAGATTTTCTCTCTTATTTGGTCATGTTTTCCTAATTGCACCCACATGTATATGTATGTACTATAAATATATGTGTAGACATTTTGTATTATGCATAAGATGACTATACAGGTAATAAATAAATGTACAAACCATGTATTTATTTTCTGCACACAAACACATCCCCTCACTATATACTTTGTTACTTACTTAGACTCTCTCTGTATGTCGACAATCAAAAATGCCGACTGGACCTCTCTGGTGTGTTTTTCATAAAGGTCGGCACCCAAAAAACTTTAATCTATTGAATATTATTGTTATTGAAGGCTATTAGAAATTTTTTTTTGACTAGTTTCGTTATGTTTCGCCATTAGTGTCTAAATGAATGTGTAGGAAGGAAATGGCGTGGACTCAACTTTAACTCAACAGCTCACAACAGTCTCTCTCTCTCTCTTTTTTACAAACACCAAGTCGAGTACCTGCTACTGGTATTTTATTCCAATAATTCTTTAATGGCCAACTCAACAACAGTGGCAGTTAGAGAAATTTGCATTTTTTTCTAAAAAAAACTTGCTTTCTCCATACAAAAGAGCTATTTCTTTCTTTTTTTAAAATATGATAAAATTCACTTTCTCAATATTTTAAACTGAGATTTGAGACTGTAAAAATTCTGTAAAAGGACAAAGGAATATTTTTTGCAGGAATTAAATAATGGGAAGGAAATGAATGGATTTTTCCGTTAAAAAAAATGTGAAAGATTGCTATTGTTATTGTTGGCGTAGGCGGGGATGAAGTGGACAAGGATAAATAAAAAGGAGGAGAAATTTTACATGAGGGGCAGGTGATAAGTAGGCACTTGTGTTACAACATTGTAATTACAAGGACTGAGTGTATTAATCAACACAAAAAAAGAGGAGGAAAAAGTAAAGTGTAAGTTGTACAAAATAAAAGTAATGGAAGAGACAAAAACCTCCCTTAAAAAGTGCCAATGAAAAATGTTCATTTTCCAATTGTTTTTTTTTTCTCTTTTTAAAAATTACTTGAGGGAGAGAATGATGGGTGGTTACATATTTGAGAGGAGTAATTAATTTTATTTCCAAATATTTTCTTTTTTAATTTTATATATTACACTTTACAAAACTGTAATACAAAATACAGTTTTACGTTTGTACAATCTCTGCTGTGTGTGTGTGTACAGTTGTACAGATATGATTCATTTTTTTTGTCTGACAAGAGGAACAATTATGCACTAAAATCATACTAAAAGCTGTAACAAGTTTTTTTTTCTTTTCTTCCTTGTTTTTTTTATTTACACATTAAGAAACTACAATATGTGTATAATAGAGAGTTGAGAGAGTGAAACTCATTAGGAGATTTATTTTTCCATTCTTGTTTTTTTTCCTCTTTGAAAATTATTATTATGTAATAGTAGAACATAGAATAGATTTTTTTTCTTGTTAATTTTTCTAATACAAATTGTCTCAATAGTACAGATACAGACCGACCCTCCTTTTTTTGTACAAATTGTTATTTTTTTAACACTTGTACATATTTATCGTACTTAAATTATAATTCCCAGCGTTAGGAAGACAAAGAGAAGAGTTTTTGTTTGAAATTTAATACAGATATTGTTTTTAGTTGTAAAATAATATTGAGTCCATATTTATAAAAATTGATTGATTATCTCTATTAGTATTAAATTTACTTTGATTGATTCATAATTTATTTACAGATACTCTAGTTTTCTAGTCAAGGTCAAAAAATGGTAGAATTACGTGAAAATATTTTGAGATTATAAAATTATGAATTTTTTTTAACTGCATGTGTTGGTGTTGTGAGGAAGATAAATTTTGAAGATAATTTTTTTCTTCACTTGCCGTGTCGGCAGTCTCCCTCTCTCTCTTATTTTTTCACATGACTAATGTTTTTTCATTGTCACACGACGGGGAGAGTGACTATCTCTCTGCATGCATGGCATGCAGGTGAGTCACCAGATGTATAATAAACATGGGCTAGACTTTCTTATTCTTACAAGATGAGCTTTAAGATGAACAAATAGGGACAAGTACCCTTATTATGTAAGGAGACTGTAACGACAAATATTTATCACAAAAATATGTACATTACAATTTAGATTATGTACAAGACTTAGAAAAAACGAATCTTCCGGTTTCAAGTTTGGTTCGATAGTCTTGTCTTTTTTTGAACAAGGGGATTTTTTTTTGGTTTTGGTTTTCTTGAGTTTAAATTTAAAGAGTCAACATAAGAGACACAGGATGAGGATGACGTCCTGCCGCTTTTTCATCCTTCTTTTTACCTGTACAAAAATTATTTTATTTCCAGGGGCTTCCTCTCATGATGAGAGTCTCATCTGACTCTCCCTCTTCTCTTTTTTTTGACTTTCCACTTTAAACTCAGACTTACCGTTGACACTTTTTTTGTGTTGTTTTTGAATCTTTTTTTTTTGTAAATTATAAATACACAAAGTATAGGTACAACATACCTATTATTTTATAAAAAATAAAATAGGGTTCGCCTCTCTCTCTCTGATTCATTTTCTCCAGCTTGTACTTTTTTAAGTTATTACAAGTTTTACTTTAGAAGCAGCTGCAATCTCGTGTACCGTCTTTTTTGTCTCTTAATGGACTTTGTTTGTATCGACAAAGTAAAGACAAAGACCAATTTTTTTGTTTTGTAAAATATCAAATAAATTAAAGCATGAATTTCCATACATTGTTTATATTAGTTTCACCTGTAGTGCTGATAATTAGTAATTGTGAAGGATGCATTTTAAATATTTTGTATAGGGATTGCACTGTTATAGGGATTGTGTGTTGAAGACTGAAAATTTTATAAAATTAGAATGATTTTTAACACTTGGCATCCATTCTTTTCCCTTTTTTTGCCTCAAGCCCTTTTGGCCCTTAAAAGTGTTGCTTATAGCTTGTCTTTGTGACCTCATGAGAGAGATGTGAGAACAAAAGTCATTTTAAGAGAAGAAGAATATAAAAAATGACTGGGAAAATTACATAAATGTTAGGCTGACTTGTCAGTTATCCTCATGTGTGTGTTATTTACAAATATGAAGCTCAAGGAACAGGAAGAGCCCCAGAGACTTTTTTTTGGGATGCCTTGAGAATTCAAATGGCCCTTTTTAATGAGGATGGAACTTTACCTTTTGAAAAATAAAGTGTTTATAATACATTAGTCTACAGGCCAATTTCTCAAGGGGTTTTCTTTAAATGTTTTTTCTCCCTCTTCATCTGTTTGTAGTCTCTATTTATTGTACTTACACAAGATATACTAACAAGTGAAGGGACTTTTTTTATTTTCGTTTTAAAAAAAGGGCCACTGTTCTTGCGGTCTTCCTAATGAAGTA
The DNA here is from genome assembly GCA_034700945.1 of Arrhopalites spinosus. Lineage (NCBI taxonomy): Eukaryota > Metazoa > Arthropoda > Collembola > Symphypleona > Arrhopalitidae > Arrhopalites > Arrhopalites spinosus. The sequence goes on from JAQIVZ010003324.1 coordinate 13,242, forward strand.
CTTGAGCCTCAATTCCCTTGTGCCTTGCTCTGTAGTTGTCCCTGTACTTTCCCATCAAAAAAAAACGAAAAGTTTAAAAAGTCACAAGAGCAAGTGAAAATGGATTTTGAGGGTTTCTTTTAATATTTTACAAATGGTTAAAATCATTGAGTGAAACTTAAAATGATTTTGACCCTTTAGAGTCATCTTTTTAACTATCTTTTAAGTAAAAAAAGGGAATGGTTTAAATGGAGTTTTGCTCTTTTTTTGTGTTAAATCTCGACTGTACTTGGAACTTGAAAATTGATCAAAGTAAAAGGAAGGAGTTTTTATATTTTTTTTGAGGAAAGGGTACAAGTGGCAGATTGAAGACAGGGAAAGGCGGCTCAAACCGATTAAATTTAACATTAAATTAAAAGTGAAATAAGGGGTCTTCCATTACATTGAAATATTATTTTTCTAATGTATATATGTATAGACTACACAGATATATCTAAGGGTACCCTTTTTCTCTCTCTATGAGGTTTCATGCACTTGCCACACACTAGAAAAGTGAGTTCACAGAGAGAGAGAGAAGGGTCTCAGTAGTAATTTTTCAATTTAATTGATGAGGGGTAGTATTAATAATGGAGTGTCTAACTATAAATTAACATGAAGTCAATTTTTTCATCTCTTTCTCTCTCTCTTCCTCTCTCTCAGTCCACAATTACAGGTAGAATTATTTTTGGCCCTTTTTTTATTCTTGTTAGCAATGTCCATATTAAAATAACTGTGTGAGTTGTATTAATTTTATTGAATAGAAGACTAGAATTTAAAATTTTGTACAATTAAATTCTCTTCTTCTCTTGATCCTTTTGACCATCATAAATAATTCAATTAAAATGTTTAGAAAAAAAACCTGACTCGGTATTTTTTTTTTTAATTTTAGTTCACGCACAGTGAGAATTGAGTTCGTGAGGTTTTGGTTTTTGGTATTAAAAGGAATCTAATTTTTTAACCACTGAATCATGCTCAGACTCTAAACGTACAGATATAAATTGTTCTTTTAGCACCAATGTGTCAAAAGCCACAAAAATGATAATCTTTTTCATCTTCTCTTTAACCATCTTGTAAGTTTATTTTTTATGAAACTTGCTCTTGTTTCTAAATCACAACACATGTCCATATGTAGGTAACACGTCATAACGACACAAGTCAAAACGACACACGTCATTTCGACACACGCGTCATTTGGACACACGCGTCAATTGGACACAGGTCAATTGGACACAAGCCATTTAGGCACACGCGTCATTTGGGCACACACGTCATTTGGACACAGGTCATTTAGTCACAGGTCATTTGGGCACACATTTTTAAAAATCCCCTAGGCAATTTTATATAAGGATACTTGACATTTGGACACTTT
>JAQIVZ010003325.1:0-14623 GCA_034700945.1 Arrhopalites spinosus
TTGATTGGCTACGAGACATGGAACTTTTGCTATGCCCTGGGTATTTGCTACTTTTTTGGGTTCGTCGTTTTGGTTTTCATGGAGGAATCCAGCCACAATCTCGATGCCCACATGGAGTCGCTCAAGTAAAGTTTCATTTATTTGTTTTCGGATAAAAAACTTGTTGGGACTTGTTTTTCTAAAAAGGGATTTTAATTTTAGGAGGGAAAGGATGGGAATGAAGGGGATAATGGCGGAGTGTGATGAGATGCGGAGGATTGAGTTGATGAACAAGCTATTTAATTACGTCTACGCCTACCCCATCTTCACCAACAAATTATTCCTCATCATTGCCTCCACTTTCTGCAACTTTTTCGGGATTCGGGAGTTGCCTCGGCATCCCCTCATCTCCCCTGTTTTCATGTTTGTGGGGAATTACTGCTCTATCATCTTCATCCTCCTCTACGACAAGGCCTTCCTCCTCCCCCACAAAATGGGTCTCTATAAGGCGAGAGTCCTCATGGCCAGCCGGGAATTGCGGTGGAAGGTCAATCGGGAATGGGTTAAAAGGCGGGTGGAAGGGGTGGAGAATGTGGGAATCAAAGTCGGGGACTTTCATACTTTTGAGAGGACTTCAACCCCGAATTTCATCAGTTTTGTCACCGCTCAAGTGGTTGGCCTTCTCCTCACTTTCCGATAGACGGAGCTCATATCTGAATAGCCAAGGCGGCGATATTTATATTTCAGTAGTTCACTCTACAATCGTCACTGAGATGATATTAGGGATATCTTGCTAAATAAATTAAATATTTAATTGTTGTAATAAAAATTGAATGTTGTACTACATGAGAATCTGTACTACGTTTACATGTAGGCAATTATTGCCAACATTATTGTTGTGATGTAACAAAACACATGAATGAAATAATTCAATTTGGAATACACTTTGCTCACACAATTATTAATTTTACATGACAAGGGAGAGGGACTGAGATTTTCAATATGTATCTTCCTATTCTATTGTACAGTTGCTCATGTGGCCCAAATTTTATTTTTTGACGCTCAAATCCTAACACAAAATATATTAGCGAGAGCCTCTTTAATTTTTTTCCTTGCTAGTTGCTCCATTAAATAATGTAGCTTTATAGAAATTGTCTCATTGTACGCACAGCGTACGCCCTCAAACGGTTCCAAAAAGGGGAAAGTAGCAAAACAAAAATTCAACAGGAGGCTGGAGACTGTGCCAAAAATTCGATAATATTGATCCACCCCCCCCCCCCCCCCACCCCTCCGAGTTTCTTTCAACTCCCACACAAATTTTCTCTTTCTCTCTCTTTCCACATTGACAGTTGCAGTGAGGAGAAAGTGAACTCGCAATTTAATGAACTTTCTCCAGATTTAATTGTATTTTGTGGATATTATTGAAGTAAAATAATTGGCAACAATTAGAAAAGTGAAAATGGGGGAGGGGAAAGAGATTTGTTGTTGTACAGCCCACAGTTGGACAAAAGTGATAGCTTGGGTTCAAATTGTAAGACAAAAAAATAAAATAAAAATTAAATGATGATTAATTTAAATATCAATTAAAATGGCAGGTGTATTTTGGACTTGGACTGGCTCTGATGGTACTATACGTGACCATTTATGTGGTGGATCCAGACATGTTTGCCCAATTATGGGATCAATTAATACAATCTTATGAACGACTCAATCTTCTCAATGACACCACCCTCGTCCTCTTTAACAACTTTCCCATGTGTAAGCATTTTAATCTGAAATTAAAAAAAGTTTAAGGTTTAATTGTATTTAAAATTTAATTTTACAGCTACCATTATCATGTTGGGGATTATGATGTTGATTCATGTGGCCATGGGCATTGTTTTATTGTATGGAGCTCACAAGGTAAAAATTGAATTAAATTACAAATTATTTATTATTTTAAAATACTTTTTTTAGTTTAAATTTAAGTTAATTGTAATTTAAAATTTAACAGAGAAACTTGTCAGCTTTATTGGCTTGGATAATTTACGCCTCAATTTGTATTCTTCTCTCTTTCACTCAATTGAGAAGTTTTGATGGTTCTGTCAATCTTTTGATGGTGATGGCCGCCATTTTGGTCTATGCTTTTGAAATTTGGATGGTGCAAAAATATCGGCGGGATATTCGCAAAGCCAAGGATGAAGCGAGGGCTTTGGGTGATCGGGGGAGGGGTGGGGATTATTTTTTGGATGGGCCCATGCCCATACTCATGGAGAAGGGACAATTTCATAATGAGTCTTATGGCTTTCATAAAGTTTAAATTTTGAACTTTCCGCTCTGTCATTTCAAATTTAATCGTCGTGAAAATTAATTTTTCCAACTGGTAACACTGTTGGAAATATTTTGGGACAAAAAATAATATTTACCAAAAATTTTATATGTGCAAAAATCCTAATGTAAATTAAACTGTACATTATTTTTTGCATGTGACCATTTAAAAATATAAAACAATTTATTCTAATTCTTAATAATTAACAATAAAATTATTGTTAAATAAAAAATGTGATTATTATTTAAATACAAAATAATTGTAAAATTAATAAAGAGAGAATTTTAAATGTCAATGTTACTATACAATAAATATAAACGCAGTCAACTACAAAAAAATTTAATTAAATGTAAATTACATATTATTTACTTCACAATTAAAATTATATATAAAAAACTCAGTTTTAACAATTTGAAAAAAATTAGGTGAGGCTATAATAATTTAACAAATTAAATTCCCAATTTAAAAGCTTTTCAGTTGATAAAGTTTATTTTCTTTTGTCAAGTGACGCCATCTATGATATTTTTTGAGAACCAAGTTATTGGTCACTTGAAAAAACTGGCGAATTTTTTTTTTTAAAAAAAAAAAGCCCATACAGCACAGTATGATAGGCCCTTGAATTTAAATAGAAAATAAAGTAATTATTTTGTAATAATATAAAAAAATGATGATGGATTTTTACGAGTTTGCGAAAATCCTTTGTTTTTTGCACAGAAGCAAAAAAATGGAAAGAAGTGTGGGCAAGGGCAAGATGTGGTTAGTTAAGTTAAAATTGGCATTGTTTTACTACAAAAAAGGGGAAAGAGCGCGTCATTAGGGAAGGTGACACGCAAAAAATGAATCATAAAACTCCCGAAAAAGTAAATTTAACATAAAAAAAGCCCACACAGAAGCGGGGGTGCATAATCTGACATGACCAAAACTGACATGACCGAGCAGGTCCACAGTTTGACCGAACCTGCACCGCATTAAGATAACATTAAAACTTTTTGCATAAGTTTCCTCCGTCGTATACCCACAATGTTAAATGAATTTTTCGAAATTTCTCCACCGAGCCTGGCTCGGCAAAATTGCCAGATTATGCACCCCCGCACAGAAGGAGATTTGTGAATGTTTTTGAATGGAGAGAAATATAGTCCAAAAAAATTTGGAAATTGCGTGGACGACCTATTTACTGCAATGCTGTAATTTCTCATTTGGTTTGGTAGTTCACATTTCCTTGTAAAACCCCACTACTTTCCCACTTGCTCCCTACCATCACAATTAATTAGGGCGGGCTCTTAAAATTAAAGACTTTATTTATAATCAATATAATTACCAATATTATTTTCATCCCCCCCCAAAAAAAAATATTTAACATTTTATAAAATTAACTTGTAAATTCTGCTTGTCTTTTTCTCTCATTAGTTTAACAATTAATTTAAGTTGTAAAAATTAAAACAAATTTTTATTAACAATTTACAAATTGTAAATTGTGATGGACTCGCAAATTTTCCGGTGGTGGACCTCAATCGTTTGTCTAATTTTCCTGAGCTTTCTATTGGTTGAGTGTGGTCCCAGTAAGTGCCCAATTAATTATTTTTGTCCATTGGCGCTTTTTTCATTATTAAATAATTTGATAAAATCTCGTCACCTTTAACTAGACCAAGCGTCCCCTGAAATATTGAAAAAATTGTGACATTTTTGAACTTCTTCCAATAATTTGTTTTTAGTTTTTTACCAAAAATATTTTAAAAATTGCCGCCAGCTTCCCAGGGTAAAATTAAAAAATATTTTTTTGTGTGTTGTTTGCAGAGAAGAGTAGAGATCAAATAAAATGTTTTTGCCGCGTGCCCTCAACGACAGTTTTACACTGTCCAGGTGAGACGGTGGAATGTAATAGGACGAGTGGGTGTCTCATAGCACAAGTGGAGGACTATCGAATGCAAGTCTGTGCTCAAAAAGGCACCACTGAGGGCTGTACAAAAGAATATCGAGAAGGTAAAATGGCCACTGTTTGTATTTGCCGCACTGACCTTTGTAATCAAGCTCCTCCCTTCATGCCCCCCGTCCCCATTTTCGTCCCCTTTGTTTGTACCCTCCATCTTGTCAATCATTTTGTGTAATGTAGAGTGCCCTCTTTTGTGAAATCATTTTATTTTTGCCAATATGAAATAATGTACAATTTAACAATAAATAATAATTTTAAATATTTATTTTATTTTCCATTTTCTTTCCACTACATCGGACGGTCCGATTCGGATCGTAACCATAAAAAATCCACGACTGGGTGACAGAAAAAATTTAACATGAGCTTACGGAAAAAATGTATGTTTGTGTGGAATAACTTGGGTGGAATTTTCCGTAGGTGGAACTTTCCGGGAATAATTGTGTTTTATGTTCGTCATCCCCGGTTTCTTAGACAAAAAATGTTTCTGGTTGTCATTTAATTGTCAGTATTTAAAAATGAACTGTCAGTTTTTCAAAAAGGAATTGTCAGTTTCAAGAAATTAATTATCAGCTACACAAAAATATAGTAAGGATAGGTTTTAGCTAGCAGGAATTGCAGATGGGTCATTTTGCTAAGCTAAAGTTTTGCTTTAAGTCCACTGAAATGGCAGTAGTGAAAGCGGTACTTTTCAATCAAGCGAATAATGTCACCAAGTTATAAAATACTTCATTTTAATTATCTATTCCAAAGCCCGTCAAAATGACGGACGGGCCTTCTTCAAGAGCGAGACTATTAATTATTTCAAACTTTAGGTACTTGAAAACCTGAGACGCCATAAAATAAAGCCAAATTTTCTTTGCTTTCTACACTCAACATTGCCTATTCGGAGCTTTCTCCAACTTTCTCTCCAATTTGAACTGTTAAAATGTTGACAACGCAAGAAAATAAATTTAATTTCTTGGCCTTCTTTCTTCTGGCACACTTCAATTTTCTGCCAATAGATGTGGACGTGGTGAATGGAAGGATTTATGCAAGATCCGCTGGATGGCGCTACTGGAGATGAAGAGTTCACAATCTTTTGTTTACTCTCCACAGCCTATTTGACTCTACGGTTAATTCAAGTGGGGCTCAACCCCGAGAAATATTTTAAATTGAATGAATTCTCCATTCTTCTCATTTTATGTGTTGCATACATGGTCACTGCCTTAATGGCTCATAGGTTATACATTGTGGCGCCTGATTTGAATCAAGTTATTTTCAACGCTTTGTTCACTCCCAGTCAAATGGTATGGTCATTTTTCAAAATTTCTACCCTCAAATAATTTCAACTTATTTAACCACACAGGCGCCAATCACGCCTCCTTTGACGGATGGTCAAGTGGTGCAGGAGCAGACGGTTGAAATCGTGAGCGCCAATCAAAAGCCGAAAAAAGTATACTCATTTTTGATGAAAAAATGGGGCCGTGCCAAGATCTGTTCAAAACAAGCAAAAAGTAGGGGTCGTGCTGACCCTTCAGTCCTGCCACGAGGACGCCCTCTATGGAAATACAATTGGCAGGAACTTTTTGTAGTCGCCCTACCTTTTGTGATTATAATTGCTGTATTTTTGTATACCACACTACTTGGTATAGACCCCTCTCGACTCCAACTTTTGTACTCTTGCCTTCCCCATCCGCTCCAAAATCACGTGACCTTCTTCCTTCTCTTGGCAGTGGAGTTTCAGACAATTTCAGATGCAAGTGCATGGGTGAAATTCACATTGCATTGCCATCTAGTGGTATTTCTCAAGTGTCATGAGGAATTAAATAATCTCCTCAAGATTTTAAAGTAAAAAATTAAAATTAATTTAAATTAAATGGTAAAACTAATAAAAATGATTTTGATTTGTAAGGACATTGAGGAGGAAGCTGTCGCCCCTGAAAATTTGTGGCGGGTCATCCAAAAAACGAGAGAATTGTCGGTGCTCATTCGTCTCTTCAATTGTCAACATTCCTTCTTAATTTTCTACTTCGAAATTCTCTTCCTTGTGGGGACCATAATTGGCTTTTCATTCTCCATCAGTTTTTTTCATTTAAATTATTTAGCGGGGTTTTTTAATTTATTCATCGGCATTGCATGCGCCATGATCTACTCAATCATTTACATGAATGCCTTCTCTATTGCGTCCAAGGCTCAGCAAGTCAAGTCTCTCACTGAGAAAGTGGCTGGAGGTTTAGCATTAGTGAGGTACAAGACAGAGGTCAAGAAATTAGTGAGAACAATTTGTCCCCGGTAACATGTCATTGTCCTTGTCACGTGTACTAAATTTCATTCCATTATGCACAGCCATTGAATCATTAGCATCAGGTCCGGCGGGACGAGGGGCATGGAGGGGCCTTTTGCCCCCGGCCGGGCCCCGAAGGGGCCGGGCTCGGGAGAAATTGGTCCTCGAAAAACCCATAGTTTATAAAAATTCCGAGCAAAGACCGGGGCCGGAGCCAATTTCCCCCGGGCGGGGCCCAAAATGTTTGCTTGTCGCGCCGGCTCTGATTAGTATTCCCTTCATAGCCACCAATAGTGAGTCGATAAAAATCACTTAAATTCCCCACATGAAAAAAAATATATTTGGCAAAAACATGATTTCCCTCCCAATCCCCCAACTCAATCCTCAACTCTTGTCTTGACTCCGAGGTGAGCGTATGAATGGCCTCAAGGCCAATCCAATAATTCTGGTCCACTTGACCCAAATCCTTTTACATAGTCAATCCAATCCAAATAAAATTCCTCAAGGGGACCTTCCCTTCTCTGCTGAATCAATGTCCAACCTCCGCCATCTGTCTCAAAGTCACACTGAACTTCCACTCCTTCTCCTTCCGGTCCAAAAGGATAGATGATCCCTTTTTTGTTCCTCAGTACAAAATTTTGGCTCAAAGCCCTTGGGTAATTTTCGGGGTTTTGGAGATCCATACAATTTTTTATTTTCAAAGGATCTAGAACTAATCACGTGGTCATTTATTTAGTTTGAAATTTGAATTACAATTACCTTGATTTAAATTGAGGGCATTGTAATCATCGAGTAAATTCTCATGGGCAATTTGAAGGTCATTGAGTTGAAGACGAATTTGAAAGAAGGCTGATTGGATTTCGGGGAGGGACCAATTTTGATTTTTTTGACACACAACCAAGTTCCGTTTGACACAAGAGACGTCAGTCCATAAACCATCTTGCAATTTATGGGACAAGTGCGAGATCAATTGAGTACAATTTTTTTCGAGGTCTTCAGAGGGAGAGCCTTCAGTCCAATGAGTGTACGCAAGGGGTGTACTGTCATCCCAAATGAATTGGGTGGAATTTGCAGGATTTCGAAGGGCCCCAAGTCAGACATTGTCCACGACTTGGTAAGTCTCAAATATTAATTTTGTGAGGAATTCCTGTTCCACAATCGAATGGATTTTGAGTAAAGCCGCATTTTCGTATTGGGCACAAATCGATTGGGATGAATCATGGGAGACTATTTGGTCAATTATTTTGATGCATTTTTCGTCCTTGAAGGGATACCAGGAGTCGTTGTCGTAGCCGTTGAACGAGATGCCTGATTAAATGGGGAATATTTTAATTAATTTTTAGGAAAGTTTAAGTAAAAGTTACCTGATACAATGGGCAGAATGAGGGAGAAGAATAGGGGAAGACAATTGAATTTTTTCATGGTCACCATATCAAAGTTGGTCAATGTGTCAAAGTGTGGAAGAATCACTAGTTTGTGTCCATTTACCTGGCATCATTATATAGTCAATGGTTATCAGAATATTGGCTTATTTTAAGCCAAGGAAGATTAAATGACTGGATTTGTCGAATGGGATTTGTGGAATTTTTTTTAATAATAAATGTCAATGGGTTAAAGTAAGGTTGAGTTGCGATGCTGCCTCCCATGTTAAATTCTCTATCCTGGCTCCTGTGTCGTGATGGGAGGAACTATGGCCATTTAACATTGGTGGCAGCATGGGCCATTTCAGTAAGGATTTTTTTTCAGGTCAAAATATTTGTAATGTTGCCTTCCATGTTGTCCATAGTGCCTTCCATCATGGGAGGCATCATAGAGAATTTAACATGGGAGGCAGCATAGGAAATTTAACATGGGACGAAATCGGTGAAAATTTTATGGAGCCTGAGAGACAGGATGAGAATTTAACATGGGAGACAGGAACCGGGCAACCCAACCTTACTTAAACGCAAACGCAAGTGGGTGAAGTTGTCATTTTTTTGAAATACAACTGATTTATTAGAGAAAATTAAAATACACGTGTCAAAGGATTTCCAAAGAATTAGATCAAATTGCTAATGTTTGACTAGTGGAAAATTTCAAAATGATTCATCGTCATGACTTCATGAGGGATTGGGAATTAGCTTGAAAAAGACAAGTTAATCCTGTTTGTTAGTGACTTTTGTAATTTAATTCAGAATTTAAACGAGTTCACAATGTTAAAAATTTTGATTCAAAAAAATCAAAGAGAAATGTCATCATTTCAATAATTCTTTCTAACGAATGGGTACATGGACGTAGTTAGGTATCATACCATACATATGAAGATCTTTGATCTAAGACAATGGACAAGAAGTTGTTTAAACTATTTTGACTGTAAATATTAAACTTACTTGTAATTAAAAAATTAAGTTGAAAGCATATCAATGATTGCATTTAAAATTGAATTTTTTATGCACCAACATTTTTTTAAATGTGACAATATTTTACATAAATGTTGGACTACAACGCCACTTGATAATATTTGTCGTGTACCCCAAATGGTTGATTAATAGCTGCCAATCCTTGTGTTTTCCCTTCAATTTTGAATTAATTTTAAGTGTCTTTTCTGCTTAAATTGGTCAAAATCATGTTAGAATTTTGCTTATTTTTTATGTGTTCAGTAACTGTGTGCACAAAATTGTATAGAATTTTGTATATGTAAATTTACATTTAAAACAGTACAGGTGAAGAGTGTACGAGTAGGGAATGAGTCCCATGAGGGAGTGCATAATTCTAAGTCTATGGGTTTCCCACCCGATTTTGTACAAAAACCCTTAGAAACTCCACGTCATTTCAACCAACACACCCACACACAACCACAACCAATGGGACTTTCTCTGACGAAATCTCAAACCATTTGCGAGTTTCCACTTGGAATGACCAGAATCTGACCTTTTTTTGAAATTGGGCACGTCAACAAAACACAAAAAGAACACTAGAGGGTATGCATCCTACAAAACTCCCGTTATAATTTCAGGTCAATCCGTTCATAAACGATGACTCCGTAACCCGAATTCAAAATTAAATTTTGTCTTGTCGTCATGGAATTTATTTCATTGTGTGAAATTTTCTCTCAAACATCTTGTTAATTTTTTGAGCACTTCGTCGACCTGACAAAAACAGAGAGGGGGAAGCACAGTGAGACAAAGCGATTCTATTAAAAATTTTTTTAGAAAATTCAAAAAATTTGTTTGAAAAATAAAATCACTTTTATTGGAGCTTCCATGGTTGACCTAAAATAAAATCATTCAAAATTTTCAAACAAATTTTTTGAATTTTCTTAAAAAAACATAGTCTGAACTTTTTATTGGAGGTCAACCATGGAAGCTCCAATGAAAGTGATTTTATTTTTCAAACAAATTTTTTGAATTTTCTAAAAAAAATTTTAATAGAATCGCTTTGTCGCACTGTGGGAAGCTTCCCAGACACTGTACTTCCAATTCCGAAACAACAATGTATTACAGTAGCGTACAATTAAACAGACAATAAAAATTCACAAGTGACGCAAGGTGATGAAGTACAAGAAAATTCACAATAAAGGAAAAAATCACCAATTTTAAATTTAAATAATAAATTTTTATTCAGTAGGTTCGCAACGTTTCGGTCAAAGACCTTCTTCAAACGATAATCGTAGTTATTTAAAGGTGATAACATAAAGGTGTAGTGTGGTCATGTAATAGTATTAGAAATTGAGTCAAAAAATATAACCAAAATGTCAAGTAAAATAAACAGATGCAGTCATAACAATCCAGTCAAAAAACAATGAAAAGACTATTGGAATTGAATAGTGACATCAATTGAAGAGCTCATTAACCAAATATTATACTCATGACTCAAATAATAGATTCTACCAACAAAACTCAAAATGTTTATTAAGTAATGTGGAGCAATCAAAGTAAAGTCTGAATGCAATAAAAGGGTAATTGCAACAGCAAAATACTTGGAGAGTATATTGAAACGACTCTACAAACAAAACTCGAAATATTTATCGAGATTATTAGAGCAGTCGTGTAAAGTCAGATTATTAACCGTTGTCAATATCCGCAAATTACAATGAGTACAATACGGATAGAGAACCAAAGTATAGAAATATCACTAAATTCAAAAGGTATTACCTGTCTCTTCAGAATAAGAATATTTGGTCTTAGTAGGTAGAAAATTTAAACAATTACTAGACAAAATAGCAATTTTAAGACACATTACCATACTAAATAGGTCGAATGAAGTTATTTATAAATAAAGTCCAAATTAGCACCAATAATTAATTTGTCCATTTAAATTGACCGGAGGAACGCATTTTTTTCATTCACCATCAGACATCAGACAAGAGCGAAGACTATTTTCAAAATTTTAACTTTTGTTGCATGTGAAAAAGTGAGAATACAACATGAAGACGGCGGCGGTCTTATTGTCCATTACTATGGTTGTCTTTACCAATTTGTCAACAGGTAGCTTTTGACAATTTGATTATTACATTTCTAATTAAATAAAACTGCAAATAATTGTCACACATTGTACAAAAAAATTATGTTTAGTCATTGGAATCAAATGCTACGATTGTGCAACCAAGGAGTGTAATGAAGGGTCTAAGGAATGTAAGGCTGGATGCCTTACTTCTAAAACTTCTGTCCCTGGACATTCCGATCGGTTTCAGAAAGGATGTTGCATCTCCATTGAAGAAAAATGTACTGTATTCAGTAACAAAACTGAAGTACTCCAAGGTGGTACAGTAACATCAATTTGTTGTTGTACAGAATTTTGCAATGCATTGCAAAATGGTAGTCCAAGAAATTTCATTAACTTTACTAGCCTCATTTGGAGCGTACTTTTATCAACTTTTTTATATGCCTGCAAATCATGTCACTTCAGTGGGGGGGGGGGCGAAGTTGGCAGCCAGCAGCCGCGGCTGCTGGGATTGCGAAGTCAGCAGCCGACAATTTTTTTCTCCAGAGAGGCGGGAGAGCCCTATAAAAATGCAATTGCCACCGGGAGAGGTGGGAGAGCTCTTTGCCCGTCTCTCCCACCCAGCAGCTCTAGGACAATACCCGGGAGCGTATTTACAAATGTTACATAGAAAATGGCACTATGTTATTTTTTTGCATTTTTGGTCTTAAATTATCGACCCATTAGAGGTAAAATTTAATTTTCAAACTTTTTTGCCTCTTTGCATATTTTGATTTGACCTTTCGTTTCAAAGATAGGTCATAATTCTGACCTCCAGATTGAAAAAGACGAGGAAGATATTCTCTCCCAGTTTGACACTTTGACATTCACCATGAAAGTCTAATTTAGATTATCTTTAAGTATTTTACGAAAATCATCATGACGGTTTTTATAATAACAAAAGGACATTTACATGTCCTTTCTATTTTAGGGCAGTGACAGTGACCAAAACAAAATTTATTGGGTCCTTGACGTCCTTAAAATCATGAAATTCGGGCTGGAATAAATAAATGATGATTAAGGATAGTGTCCCATTTGTTTTATAGGACATGTACATATGGCTGATTCGTACCCGACGGGGTGGAGTTTCGTACCCGGTATAGGAATTTCGGACACGCTAACTAAAATCAAAATAATTATTTAAATGGTCACTTTGAAATATCAAAATCAACGTACGAAATGACCACAAATTCCAATTGTTTCGAAAAATGAGTCAACATTCTCATTTGAGTCACTCTGCTGCCTTCTAAAGCCGAAAAACCGAGTGGAGGATTCGTACCCTCCAGTACCTTACTTTTAATTACTGTGAGGCCAATTAACTCAGTTTGGCCCAAATGACTATTGGAGAAGTTGGATAATGGTCCCAACAAGTTGTGGTAGTGCAACTTTAATTATTATTAGTTATTTTATTTCATAAATAATTAATTTTTAAAATCGCTTGCTGTGATTTTGATGATGATTTTGTTGAATTAAAACTGTGATTTGATACGTTCAAAAAAATAACAAAAATGGCCACTATGTATTTTAAAGTTGTGTAATAGTCCAAACTGACTAATTAACAAACTAGAGTCACAAATTAACTGTGATCGTATTATTTTATAAAATGATTTGCACAATGTCGTTCTTCATAAAAATATGCAACATTTTGACTCGACAAAGCAATTAAAAACAACAATACATCACAATTAACCTGTGAAATTGATTGTTGGAAAGTTAGTCATCATTTATATACCTATGTAATATTTTAATTATCCTGATTAGTTAATAAAAAAAGTTGGTTTACCTGACTTGAACAAATATATACATATATAGTCTAATGGGTCGATAATTTAAGATCAATAATGCAAAAAAATAACATGGTGCCATTTTCTATGTAACATGTAACATTTGTAAATACGCTCCCGGGTATTGTCCTAGAGCTGCTGGGTGGGAGAGACGGAAGAAGGGCTCTCCCGATTTTTTTAATAAAGCTGCTGGGTGGGAGAGACGGGCAAAGAGCTCTCCCGGGTATTTTAATAGAGCTGCTGGGTGGGAGAGACGGGAAAAGAGCTCTCCCACCTCTCCTGGTGGTAATTGCATTTTTATAGAATTCTCCCGCCTCACACTGATGCGGATTTATAAAAAAAGCTAATTTGTTAGTGTTTGCGACTATTAATAATAAAAGAGCAGATAGCGATGTAAAAAAATGCGTAGAATACGAATATACTAGTTGCTTTTCTCTATCCCCATAATATAATTCCGAATGCGGGTATTAGCGGGTAAGTAATGTTTTATTTTAAATACCACTTTACACAATATTAAATAAATCATCACAACAAAAAAATCAATTGTTGGCACAAAAATCTGATTAATCCGAACACGGGTATTAGCAGGTAACCACAATAAATATTAGATTTTATGCAGGAATTCGATTCGACCACACAATTATAGAGTTTAAATAATGCCCAACGAAATATTTCAACTATGATTCTTCGTCCTTCTCTTCGTTTTCTAACAATAAATTATCCAAGTCCAGTACAAGTTCATTGTCAACAATCGATATGTTTTCCGCTCCAAAATTTTCGACTGAAGAAACTACAACAAAAAAAAATACTTTGTCAAAATATGTTGGCAAAATGGTTACGATTTTGTCAGAAATTTTATAAAAAAACTAAAAACTGTCATGTATTGGTGGTACAGGAATTTCGAGGAGAGCTAGCACTTCAGTAGACAATGGCAATCTTTGACGCTGACCTTTCCGAATATTTTGGAAATAAAATGAAATGACAGGATCTGACGTTTCCAAAGCTCGATGAAAAGTATCCAAAATATTAAGGTCTCTTCTCATCTGTTGTGCATGGAATTCACGATCTTGACGCCAAAATTTATTTCTGGATTCAGCTCCATCTTCGCTCATCAATCCCAATGGTAAAATGCTATTTTCAATGATAGCCTCAGCATGCACCAACAATTTATGAAGACTGACTGACATTGGATTCCACGGGTACAGATTGACATACAAATTGAAAGTTTCTTTGCAGTATTTCCCAAACTTATTGGAATCAATGGCAAACTGACATGATATGGCAACGAGAATAATGTACAATCTTTTGACAAAATCTGTGTTGAGACCCAAAATATTTGAAAGCAGTTCATAATTCTGGAAAGCTTTTCTGGCCACATTTCCCGTGTTTGTCGTACCCGCTCCTTGTTTGACCACATCCACTAAAATTCCCAACAGAGATTCCCTCAAATTTTTTTGAATTATTTTCTTACCTTTTTCAAACATTTCTTTGTGTCCCCTTTCTCTCACTGGATACACCTCGGCTGGCTTTCGATACACGAGTTTCAAACAAAACTCTAGAAGTCTGATCCAACAATGTAAGGGACTCACTCCGTGTATTAGTGTGCCCATTTTTAACTTAAATTTTCCATTAGTTAAATTTTCAACAATATTATAAGCCGATGGATTTGAGACACACAAAGGACAGGCTTGAGATGATTTTGTGACTTGAGTTACAGCTAGAGCCTTGCCGTGGGTGAGATTCATGAGATTTGAATCTCAGGGATTTCAGAGAAAAGGGGCGCTTAAACGTTTTGCCTTTGAGTAGATAAAATAGACTTTGCCTACAACAATGTCACACACTATGTGTGACGCAGCAGTGTCCATTCTTTTTTAAGTATCATATAATATAATCCTTTT
>JAQIVZ010003326.1:0-14622 GCA_034700945.1 Arrhopalites spinosus
GAAATCATAAATTAATTTTTTTGTAAATTAAAATTTAACTGTGCTACATGAATTTGTTTTCTTCATATTCAGTATTCTATGCATCATAGCATACCTCATGACCAGACTGGGTGATATTTTTGGGACATGTAACAAATATGTGGGGTCGCAGAAAAAAGATGAAATATTATAGTCCTGTACGTATTTACTTCAGAAATATATTTATATATTCGAAATATTTTCAGTCGCGATGCTATTTACAGGACCAGGCTGGTCCTGTAAATAGCAAACAAAATAGTAAATATAAATTGAGCTGGTTCGACCAGCTCAAAAATGCCAACCGCTAACACACCACCAACCCAACTTTAAAAAATAAAAATCATTTTATTTAGAAGAAAATAATTAAGAAATTATTGCAAGGAAAAAAAAGAATAGACAGAAGAGAGATGGGAGAAGAAACCGAAACAAACAACAATGGAAATCGGGGCAAAACTAATGATATTATAAAAGTTTTCTCTGGAAGATATAAAAAAAAAAATATAATTTAACAGGATGAAGATGAACTGTGAGTGAATGACTTGGTTATTGTTATACTACCAGCTAAAATTACAATTTGAAAGAATCCCTTCTTCTTGGTTTAACTTTAAAAAACAGTAAAAAAAAATTGGCCTATGAATATTTAATTCTCTTTACACACTGACGACTTTATTTTTCTCATTAAAGTTTTGCGTGTGGCATAATATTTTGATACAGTTTGATATCCTTGAATATAATCGAAATACAATTTTTCGAGCCGCCGCTTGGGAAAGTTTTTTTTTTTGAAATTTTTGGTCAACATTTTGTGATTATTTATTTATTTTCCATACATCCAGTTGTAGTTTTATACCAGCCAAAAAATGCAGCCCGTAGTATTAATGGTAATACTTCATTTCATAAAAGAGAGTGAAAATAAAATTTGCATATAATCTGCTATATAATCAATTTTAGGTGGCTGAAAAACCGTCAGTGTCCGAGACCATAGCACAAAAACTTAGTACCAGTAAACCACATAGTAGAAAAGGTAAAGGGTACCTTTCAGTTTAATTAAGGAAGAATTTTCTTGTTTATATTTGTTTGTTTTACTATTGTGCACAATAATTGTTGTCTTTTAGCCCTGAATGGAATTCCGGTACATGAATGGGATGGCCAGTTTAGAAATCAAAGAGTGACATTTAGAATGACAGGTGAGGAAATTATTTTGATTCTTTATAATTTTAATCTGTTTCATCACAAATTATCTCTTCTAATAGCTGTGACTGGACATGTTTATGGAATGGATTTTCCCCCAAAATATAATTCTTGGGATAAAGTTGATCCGGCTGAATTGTTCGAGTGTCCAACTATGAAGACAGAGGCTAATGAAAAGCAAAAAGTTCCAATAATGCTTAGAGCTGAAGCTAGACACGCTAGCTACGTAGTATTATGGCTTGATTGTGATAAAGAAGGAGAAAATATATGCTTTGAAGTTACTGATATATTGAGTGAATGTATGCGACTTGTTCCTGGCCAGGTATTGTATTTTAAAGGCAATAATTTTTTATACTCTTCTAGCCAATTTTCTAGCCTCAACTATTTGAGACTCACATTGTAAGTAATGTTTTATTATTTTTTGTAGAATTTATTTAGGGCAAAATTCTCAGCCTTGACAGGCCCTGATTTGAAAAAAGCAATGGATACTTTAACTATTCCTAATGAAAATGAATCCAAAAGTGTAGATGCACGACAAGGTTAGTGTACAACTAAAAAGGATGCAAACAGTATATTAATTTGCAATCAATAATGATTTGATGTGTATTTTTTTGTTATTTATTGAAGAAATTGATTTGAGAATTGGATGTTGTTTCACAAGATTTCAAACAAAAATCTTTCACGTAAGTAATCAGCTCACTCACAATGATACACGTACCTTATTAACATTAGGAGATAGCTGCTCATTTGATATAATTGAATAAAAACTATTTTTAACAGGGAAAATACGGAAGTTTAGACTCTGCTTTGATTTCTTACGGCCCCTGTCAAACTCCTACGTTAGGTTTTTGTGTCAAAAGGCATGATGCTATACAACAATTTAAACCAGAAAAGTTTTGGGGTATAAATGTAAGAGCGACAACATTTTATGACTTCATGAACACAATACTGATGAGTCACTCTATTTTTTCTCAATGTGTAGGTCAGTGTAATGCTAGGTGACAAGGAGGTTAGTCTCACTTGGACAAGAGGTCGATTATTTGACAAGGAAGCTGTTGAATTTTTTCTGCACTCAATGAAGGAATCTAAAACAGCAAAGTAATTCTAACAAGTTTTTTTTGCGTAAATTGTGCTGAAAGTTTAGTTTTTCGTCATGTATATTTTTTATTATTATTTTAGAGTGATTGATGTGAATAAAAAGGAATGCGCAAAGAAACGTCCTCTTGGTCTCAACACTGTGGAATTATTAAGACTTGCTTCTTCCCGGCTAGGATTTTCTCCTCACCACACAATGCAAGTTGCAGAGAGACTTTACACTCAAGGCTACATTAGTTACCCTCGAACTGAAACTACTCATTATAATTTTGACATTCGGTAAGTCAAGATTATTTTGTGTGCAGTATTTTATATAATTACAATTAATAATTTTATTAATTTTTGTGTAATGTCTGTTACCAGTGGTATTAAATGTTCATTTAATTTCTTGTAGGCCTATTCTTACAAAGTTCAGTAAGCATGATGAATGGAGCAGCTATGTAATGTGGGATAGTATAGTTCAACCATTGAAGGGTCACGATGCAGGAGACCACTCTCCTATTACTCCGGTAATGGCAACAAACTCGTCAACATTCCATGACTCTGATGCAGCTAGACTGTATGATTTTGTTGTGAGACATTTTATTTCGACGGTGAGTTTATTGTACAATGATTTAATTTCGTCTGCTTGTTTAGTAACAATACATGACCTAGGTATCCTTACTGATGAGCATTGTATAAATTATATAAATGAATATTGAACTTTGATTACAGGTGACAGAAGATTGTACCTACTTGGAGACGAGTATTGTTTTCAAAATACAAAATGAGTTATTTACATTTGTAGGCAAAGAAATTCTGAATCCTGGCTTTACCAAAGTCTATCCTTTCAATGTCTTTCCTTCCACTAGTGATGAGATACCTCAAGTGACAGTAAATAGTACTTACCCTATATCTGAAGTAAGAAAAGCTTTTTTCGAGTTTTACAGTTAAATGTTGATTAAACGTGTACTAATCAAACTTCATTTTTTTAGAAAAAGTTGTTCGAGTCAGAGACAAAGCCCCCAGATTATTTAACCGAGTCGGAATTAATCTCATTGATGGAGAGTCATGGGTATATATATATTATATATATATTATATATATATTATATATATATGCATTACCTTGTAATTATGGTCGATTGAAATTCCTTTTTTTTTCTGGTCCATGTTTGCATTTTACTTTCAGAATAGGGACAGATGCCTCAATACCTGTTCATCTCAACAATGTTATCCAGAGAAATTATGTGAAGCTACTTCCAGGACGTAAATTAGCTCCTACAGAATTAGGAATTATCCTAGTACATGGATATTTAAAGGTACTTGATTTTTCACCAATTAATGCTGTCGCAAACTAATCTTTACTTTTTTTTATTGTTCTGGTAGATTGATCCGGAACTAGTACTTCCTACAATGAGAGCTGAGCTTGAAAAGCAACTTGATTTAATTGCCAAAGGTTCAGCTACTATTGGGTCTGTACTGCAACACACTTTGGACATTTTCAAGGCAAAATTTTTATATTTTGTGAAAAATATAATGGATATGGACGAATTATTTGAAGTTTCTTTTTCCAAGGTGAGTTTTTAACATTATGTCTGTTTGGATGAAAGTGATGTTTGTGTCTAAAATATTAAATTGTTGTGTGATTTCGAAATAGTTTGCTGATACCGGAAAGCCATTTTCAAGGTAATATATAATTTCAAAACTCTTATTATGTTATACCAGTTTTTGTTTAGTCTAAATATATTACAAGTATGAAAATATTTTATTAGGTGTGGCAAATGCCGAAGATTTATGAAATTAGTTTTGAGCAGACTTCATTGTCAAACTTGTCAAGACACGTACAGCGTTCCATCGGACGGTACCATGAGAGCATTTAATGAAAATCGGTGTCCTCTGGACGATTTTGAATTGGTTGAATACACAAGTGGAAAAAGCTATGTGTTTTGTCCTTACTGTATAAATCACCCTCCTTTTGAGTAAGCTACTGTGTTAGATGATTCATAATGTTTGTAATAAATTTATTGTGGACACTTTTTATGTTTTTAGTGGAATGAGAAAGGGAAATGGATGCAATAATTGTTCCCATCCAACTTGCCCCTATGGTTTTAACTCAAAAACAATTGCTCAGTGCCATGAATGTGAACAAGGTCTCTTGGTTGTTGATCCGGCATCGGGTCCGAAATGGAAAATATCGTGCAACCAGTATGATCAAATTTTTGAACTTGGTTTTAAAAAATAAATAATACATGTAATTTAATTTACTGAATGTTTGATATCTTTCAGGTGCAATGTATTTTTGGTCGTACAATGTAAAAAGTTATCTGTACTTGAGGAAGTGTGTTCTAATTGCTCGTGAGTATAATGTTTCATTTGTTTCTCATTTGTGACTGTTAACCTGCTCCCATGTTAAAATTATAGCATAAATATTAAAATTTTCATGATTTATTAAAATTTTGTGCAGATCTCAAAATGTAATGGTGGACGACAAAAAGGGATGTTTATTTTGTACTGATGAATTCGAGTCAAGTGTCGAGAAACATCGTGTAATGGATCATCAGAGAGGACGAGGGGGTGGACGAGGTCGAGGGCGAGGCCGTGGAAGGGGTCGAGGTAGAAGAGGAGGTCGTGGTCATTAAGTATTAAAATATTGGAGTATAAATGGTTTTTTTGTCCTCAAAATCATGTCATTTAAAAATTGAGTTTTTAATAATTACATGTAGGTTGTTTTCAACAGAGATTTTAGAGTAGTTATGTATATAGGTATATGAGTATATTTGAACAACTTACGTAACGGAAATCTCATTGATTAGCTACACATGTTCGTGTAAATAAGACACGTTGAAAACAACAAGTTTTAACAACGATATTTGGCGTACAAATAAACGTTGTATTTTCAGTGCACACTACATTTTGTTATTACTTGGTCAAAATTACAAGTATGAAGTGACCATCTGTAAATTATTTATACATTTCTTATTATATTTATTCTTACAATCAAATTGTAAAAAATTATGTACGGCATTATGTTCTCTCAATAAATCTTAATTTAACAAATGATTTTTAATTATATACCAAAGTATAAATTATTTTCAATGTGGCAGTCAAGTTAACAAGTAATGTAGAAAGTTGTCAATGCTTTCATATTAATATTCTCTTCATTTTAAATATTTTTTCATCTGCTAGTATGGTCAATTGAACTCGGAGTGGACAAGTGTATATTCATGCAAGTCTAAATTACAAGCAGATAGAAGATACAACAGATAGTAAGGTAAAGCAAGATAATTGTAATATTAGTGATAGGAGGAAAGCTAGTCTATTTTTCTATGAACAAAGTGTTGGACAGCGCCATTTATATTGACTTAATAAGTAGGACTTTTCATAACAAACTTACATTGACATAAAATATCCTTTATAGTACTACTACTACTATTATTATAGCGTGTATTGTGCAATAGAAATTCTACTCAATTAGTTTTCATGAAATTCTATACCCCGGATTTTCTGTCATGACTTTAATTGTACTGCGTTCAAAAAACTGTTGCACCTTGTCTCTCTTCGGATTGTGTTTCCGTCCACGCTTTTGAGACGTAATTATTATATCACCTGTACAATAATTGATCATGTGCCCTTTCGATTACGTATTTTTAGATAGAAATCTTGTCATTATTTAATATTGAGTAGCTCTTTTTTGGGCTTGATTGATATCCCTCAAGCTTTTGAGACAAGAGACATATTTGGTCAACACAGGTGCTTGTCCCTGACAAAAAAACATTGAACAATCAAATTACGTTATGAAAAATTTGGTAGAATTATTTATTACCTTGTGAAAGTTGAGGCGACGGTAAATTATTTTGTTTTAATTTTTTGTTTAAATAATAACGTAATTGGAGTTCACAAAAAAAAATGGTTAGTAATAAGTTGTGTATTTTTTATCCGAATTTAGTGGACAATCGGATCTAAATCTAATGAGAATATGAAGAAATAATTTTATTAAATAAAAGTTCTCTTCTTGTATTACTTAATAATTGACAAGTAAATTAAGACATACCTATATACGTAATTTAAATTTAGAACATAAAATGAAATAATTACTTGCTCCTCTTTTGTCGTTTTAAACAAATTAATTATTATTATGATAATGATTCGTTTTATGATGAAAAGTGAAAGAGCCGCTGTCGAGGTACTTTTATATGTAAATTTTATATGACATGCATTGTGTCACTAATGAACACATTTTCTTTATAACTCTTTCCGCCCCAATTGAACATTTAATGTTAAAAAGGTAGTCAACTTAATGTTAATTATTGGGATTATTCTTCTGTCCCTACATTTGACTAATGGGTGAAAGTAGATCAAATAAAATGAATATATTTATGTGCAAATGAAGTATTCTCGGTACTGTTTTGCTGAAACTTGCATGACGTCATCATAATTTAGGATTTTCATGAAATCATGAAAAATAATTATTGCTTAATCATGTGTGCTAACATGAGTCAAGTCCTATTAAAATTTCAACACTTTGTGTCAACCTCTGCCACGATAATTCATGGTATTCAGTCTAATGTGAATTGATCATCTTTTGGAAAAGGTACAAAGTACATGTTCATCAAAATTATTATTGTAAAAACACATTCAGTACGCGCATGATATACAGTATGTACCTACCTTTTCAAGTGTCAAATAATTTGTTATCATTACCTAACATGTACATTTTCATAGTCCAAACTGAGTCACCTTAGACCCGACAAGACGGGAAGACTAAAAATTAGAATTCAAATAATTGACTAAAAAATTATTATTTGTGTGATGTGTCTAGCAATCATTTTTTTTGTCAAATTGATCCCAACATATTTTGTAAATTTTAAAGCCATTTTATTTGAAATAGCCCAAAAATGGTACACATTGACCATTCACTAAAATGAATTATTGTTCAGCCACAATTCAATCCTGTTTACAGTAGTTTGTACTTGTCATAATTAAATTAATATCCTGGAGCATATTTCTCCTTGAATAATTTCACATGTACTTATATGTACATAATATAGGAATGGCCGACCATTGCAAGAGTAGTGTTTGCCACAAGGTAAAACAAAAACATGATTTCAAGTCAAGTGGAAGAAAGGAGGGGGCTGTAATTTGGAAGGTACTCTCTGTAGAATTTTTAATTATGTAACGAATATAATATCTTGTCTCCTCTCATGAAGGAAGAGTAATCACAAGATTTGCATATCAAGTGAGTAGGAGGTAACATGTAAATGAAGTACATTTTATGCTCAACTTAGTACAATATCATGTACATACTCTTACACTGGAAAATGAGTCCACTCTGAGAAGGAAAAAAAAGAACCTGGTGGAGAAAATAAAGAAAAAGTAATTTATGAAATACTTCACCCGTCCCATGAATTTGACAAGATGCCATCATTGTCTTTGTTTTTAATTGTTAGAACATATCTAGAGTGAAAAATACAAATCATCCCTTTTCCTATATAAAGCCCATTCACCGGGAGTTCAATTAGAACACACCGCTTTGAGCCGGCGAGTCCTCCTCCTTTCTCTTCTCTTTCTCCGGCAAAATTTCTTCACACTCAAAAGACTTTAGTACACTCGATCACTTTCTCTCTCTCTCTTCCATTAAATTTATTTCCTTCCTCGGAAGGACATAGCCTTCTAGCCCCTTGTCTTTCATTCTCTCAAAATCTTCGAATTTTTTTTGTCGTCAACGACCAAATTCCCATCTGTGTGCCTAAAAAAAAACTTTCAAGACTTGTAATTTTCTTTGATTGGATACTCCAATCAATTTTTTTCATCCTCATCAATATCACCAGGTACAAATCATTCTTGTTCATTTTATTGATTACTATTTTTTAATACTAATTTACTTTACAAAAGTATTTGGGAAAAGATTGTCAATTCGTCAGTCCCAAAATATTTTGTTTAATTCGTAATTAGGACAACTATTTAAATTTTAATTGTAGATTAAATTAAACTCAATGTTTCAAAATAAGTTTATTCACACTACAGTAAATAAATTAGGCGTAATATAATACACTATTAGTACAGCTAGTATTTACATATATTGGTATGTAGCATGTGTTACCAAAACACCGGTATAAGGTAGACGACCTATGCAGTCTCCGAGTCCCGGAGTTCATTTCACGGTCACAACCTCGACCGTCGACCAAGTGATCCGTAACCAGGAAAACAATTCTGGTTTGATCAATTTAAAATGGCACGTTTTGTACTTTCTTTTTTTTTGACGACAAACAAGCCCCCCAAAAAAGGGAAGAGCAAAGAACTTTTGATTTTTACGATCTCATTTTTTTCCAGTCACTTTCTCCATTCCTATAAAAAAAAGCATTCCATGTTGAATTCCATGCTCCTCCTGGAATCAACGTTCATCGTAATTTTTCCTGGGAAAAGAAAGAGACATGACTTTCATGGAGACTACCAATACTGCAACAATTGAACTTTTCTCTTTTTCTTTTTTTGTTGTAAAGTTGAGTTTGATAAAAGTTTAGATAAAAAAAACACATGTCTTTTGTTCTCAAAGTTCGTTGATATGATTACCAGTAATTTGATTAGTTAAGTTGACTGTAAAGCAACTGTCATTGATACATATATATAAGTATATGTGTATGAGACAAAAGGCACAAAAAAAACTCATCCAGGATATAAACTAAAGGTCATTGTGAATGTAGAGAAAAAAAGGACTCTTTCTTTCTTGCATATATTGAATTACATTATAAAATGGCCTTGCAAGTTTTGAAAAGAGAAAAAAAGTTTGTACATAATTGAAAGACTTTTTTCTTCCATATGCCGCTAGATTAAAATTATATTTTTAGATATAATGGTTAAGTTTGTAACCTACATAACAAGTGTAGTTTATATTATACATAAGAAGGTAGAGAGAGAGAGTCATTCTCTGTGTGGTTATGGCCAAGTAAACAATTTTTTACCATAGGTTTTGTACGAGGATAAGACTTCTTTTTTTATATGTATTTATTTCTATAATAGATAAATATTATATGTCATTGAGAGAGAGACAAAGAGACCGTCCATGATGGGTCTCTTCTCTCTCTGGCAGCCACTTGGCACTTGCCAGAGTCACGTACGTAGCCTAGTCTCAATTTGACCATTCATAGAGATACTGTAGAATTCTCTAGGTACCAACCCAAAAAAAATAGTTTGATGTGTTATGTCAACTTTACACTTAAAAAAAATTATTATTTCTTTTTCTTAAATGACTACTACACACACTACACTTAGTCTAATGTGTAGTTCCATGTGTAAGTTTATTTTTCTTGCTTCTTGATATACATAAATCTAAGTAAACTACATATAGGTACTACACACTACAGATTCTTCCATTTAAGTTTTTAATGTGACCGGTACATGATGCTGGTCATTTATTTAATAATAAATTTTTTGAAGAGTGAAAGGTGGTATGACATAGTTGTGAAATTAAGATACTCTCCACTGCTGCTCCTCGAAGATAAACATAACATTTACTTGTGTAAGTTATAACATATACCTTAAATACGCAGTAGAATTCTTGTTTTTCTCTCTCTCTCTCTCTCTAAAAATTTCTAATCGTGTTAACTTATTGTGTCTCAAAAAGATACTTAATTTAGATGAAGAAATACAATTGAGATTTTGTAAGCTTTGTATTTAATTTCTATGTGTTGTACATTTCTACATTCAACACAGAGAAATAGATAAAAAATTATGTACGATGAACTCATTTTCTCCTTCTCTTATTGAGACTGGAAACATGATCAATGTTTGAGAGATTTTTATCAATTTATGTACTCAATAGTACAAGAGAGGATTAGCCAAATTAGAATCAACAATATCATGAAAAAAAAATCATCTTTTTATTTTTATTATAAGGCTTCTTTTTTTCTCTTGTTCCAAACTTTCAATTAAAAAAAAGAGTAAAGTTTACTCTGTACACATCAAGGGGACATTGAGCTATGAGTATGATGCTAAACTTTGTTTTTTTAAATGAAAAAAAAAATGGTGGGCTTTGACTTTAAACAATGTTCTAAAATTTCATGTTCATTCTATTCTCCAATAGTTTTGCGATAATATTGATTATTGAATTATTATTCTGTATGTACACATTCACAACGACACTTTGGCGACATTTTGTATGTTTTTCAATTGAATTTCTCTAGTCCTAATCAGTCCATACCAATCGAGTTGCTTTTTATGATTCATTGCTCTCTCTCTCTATTTCTTCATTACATTTCTGCAAATCATTCTCTACACACTTTTCCCATGATTTTATCAATCTACAAACCAATTTTTTCAGTCCATTCATTCCTTATCAAAACATTTTCCAGTTACAACATGTTTTTTTTACATGTCCAAATGTCGGTAAAAAAAAGTTTGTGTCTTTAATAAAAAAATAAAAAAATTTACAAAGACAACTTAGCGCCGTCAAATATATTTATTTTTTATTATCAATTGTCTCTCTCTCTTTGTAAAATAAACTCAAAAAAATTCCGTCCATCTTGAAATAATATAAATAATTTTTTTTTATTATTGGACATTTTTTATACATAAAGACAAAGTGTCCAATTTATGATTCATTTTTGTCACTTTGTAGACACAAAAGCTTTCATAGAGGAAAAGGGTACTTTTAAATATTAGTATAGGTTCAAGTTTGAAGTAATCTGTACTTATGTAAATTGGTAAAGAATATTAATTTGTTTAAAATTCATAATTTTTATATAATTTGAACCCAAAAAAGGTTTTAAAAAATTATTATTTTTTTTTTTACTTTTATATATTTTGTTGGAAATGTACTGTACACACACTATACTAAATTTTGAAGACTTTGTCTCTAATATTTATCTTTAAAATATTTCATCTAGAAGTGACTAGCTATGAAAGCTATATAATACATAAAAACATGTAAGTACAGACATATTTGACAAGTTTTTTTTGTGGGATATTTATCAATTTTTTTTATCATTTTAAAAGATGACAAAATTGTTTAAAAACAAATTTTATATAAAGTACATGACATGTAGAGAATTGTGGAGAGACAGATAAAATATTTTATCTATGCAATGATCAATCTTTGTACAGATAAAATATTTGTACAAAATTATTTTCCCTTGTTTTTTATTCATTATTATTGACATTTTAGCCATGATGCAATTAAAGATTAATTTTACTCAATTTAATTTTTTGTGTACCCAATGCTCTCTCTCTCTCTCTCAAGTCTTTCATGAGAAACTGTAATTTATAAGATATTTAATATGAAAAAAAAGTAGGGAAAAAGTAGCCTATAGTTTTAAATGAAGATTAGGAAATGACTGTAAGATTGTGGGTACGTCTCAAAATGTTTTGCCTTGATAGAATGAATTTGATGGTCAATTTTTCCTATATAACATGTCTCTTTCACATTATTCTTTGAGCCTTAGTGTTTTCAGTGACAACGTGCTTTGTTTTAGTCAAGAGACTCAAGCAGGAGACGGAGAAGAGTGTAGAAAGTTTCCATTCTGGTCAGTTTTTTTTAATTAATTACAATTTCATCTGTCTTCATATTTTCAAATTTTTATTCACATTTTAATTCTATTTTCGAGGAAGGACCCCCCTATTTGAAGGAAGTTGAGAGCAAGTGCTCAAAAAAAATTGAATTAATTGTAGACATTTTACTTGTTTCTAGTTATTTGTAGTAGGCTACAACTTGTAACAGCAAAAAAAAGTTTTATGAAAAAATTTTCAACATAATTTTTTGAAATTCTTCTTTTGTTATATTTTGTACAATTATGGATCAAAAAGTAGAGACAAAAGTTATTGGAATTTATATTCTCTTGTTAACCAAAAACCACATCATTTGAGATTTGAAACTAACATTTTCTGTTTAAATTTTACAAATAATTTTAATTTTAATGGCAAAAATAACTTTTTCCATTTAATTTTAATAATTAAATAATTAAAATGTACTAATTAAAATTTACATATGATAAATATTATGAAAAAAAAATTATATTGGGCACGACCGACTCTCATGCCACAGATTAGAAATCATGTCGTGTAAAAGAGAGAGAGAGAGAGAGTTTGTAAGTTATAAATGTATGTAAAAATGGTCAAGTTTCTTAATTATCACACAAGACATTTTCTACATGGTTACAAAAATGGAGACATGACAAGATAAAATTGCAAAAAAATTAACTCTCTCTCTCAATCTTAAAACTAGTATTTTAATGATGATGAATTGAGACTAGGATATGCACCAATAAATTATTTTTTCTTCTAGATATGAGCAAGGAATTCTTAGAATAGAATTTTTAATTCTACAAGAAAGAGAGAGAGAGAGACAAGGAGAAGGATAATATATTTTGATGGACATTTTTTCTCTCTCTCTGTCGAGGTTAATACATAGAAGAGGATGAGTAAAGAGAGTTAAAAGATTGGATGAATTTACAGTCAAATTTTGTGAGAGATGTTATATTGACATGTAGTAAATATTAAATGTTGTAAGATAATTTATATGTCTCAGGGGTGACCCCCACACACTCATCAACACCCTCCAGTTAGTTTTAAAGTGAGAGATTATACTGATATGGCATTGTGCCCACTACAATGACCGATACAATCGAGTAGAATCCAACGTTGTTATTTTTTTTTGTTGTTTTCTTCTTGTTGTTTTTTTTCTCTCTCTCATGGTGGTGGTGGTGGTAGGGAGGGTGAGAATTTTGAAGTTGTGACATGTGAGTCTCTGAAAAATAAAAATTAGTGAATCAATTTCATTTCTTCGTGGTGCTGGTTGACAGTTGGTCAGGAGAATGGGACCTGGGGCAGCGATTCGAGCAGCGCTCGTGATTGTGGTCATAGTGACTGTGTCCGGCGTTTACTCAGCAGCCCTCGACGGAAATTTCATTCATTCTGGAGGATTATCCTGGCCTCAACATTCTCAGCTAACGAAGAGAAATGCCGTTCAACTCTGTGGGACTCGTCTCGTCGAAGCAGTTCGTGGATTGTGTAAAGGAGGACTCTTTACAGGTTTTTTTTATAATTTAAATATTTTAATTATAGTTAATATTTTGCAATCATTTATTTTTAGCCAGTTTTTTTGCGGGGTAATGTAGAATTTATTTTCATAAATTATTTTCTCAGGTTACCATCGACGCTCGGATCCTAATCTCACAGGTATAAGATTTTCTTGATTCAATTGTTTATTTAGTTTGTGCATCAATTTCAGTTTTGCTTCTGCCAAAAATTCTCAAAAGTCTTTGTCTTCGTTTGTCCTCAGTGTCTTTTTTTTTTTGTTTCGGCCGGCATGACTGTATTCCTCCTTTGTCTCAGTATTGATAGACAAAGGTTTTTTTTATTTAAGATTAATTTTTTATGACAGTCTTTAACTTTGATTAATTTTTTTCTCTTAATTTTCTTTGTTCCAAATTGAATGTCAACATTATTTAAATGTAATGTTGTATTTTTTTTAAATAATGATTGCCAAGTGTCAAGCACTAAAATTAATTTTTTCTAATCACTCATCTCCACTTTGTCACTGCCTTAATGCGTTGCATGGAATGTTTGAATGTGTCATGGTCTACAATTTAAAAAAGATTGTTGTTTTGACTCTCAAGCTTTCTCTCAAGTTGAGGAGAGTAGTTTGAATCAACTGTTGGGAAAAAAAATTTGGGTATTATCAGACATAAATAAAGAGGGTAGATTTTGTATTTTTCATCACTTTTTTTCTCTATTCAAGGAAATTTTCTAGACCTCTCTCTCTCTTTTACATTGAGTAACATGTGTTTTTAGTCTTGAGTTTTGAGTTTTTTTCTCTTTGTGTGTTGTGTGTCCTTCAAAGACTCAAAAAATTTCGTTTTTTGGTCTAATGTACTCTAAAATAATTGATAATAATAGATTCCATGTTATGATTTAAACAAATCAAGTGACGTGTCTATTTTATTTTATTTTTTTTCAACACGTAAATTTAGTTCCATTCTTGAGACCCCCACATGGCTTGTTTTTCTCTCTTTTATTAAAGTCAACAAAATAAATAAAAAAATTTTTTTGGTGTCAGGTAATGGAGAGGAAGAAATATGAAATGGTGATTTTATCAGGCGAATCAGTGTCACATTATGAGTTATGAGTACATAGGAAGAGAGGGAGGGGGAGGGGGAAGAATGTATGTTGAGAATGGAGAATAACAAGTATTAATTTCCTACAAGTGTCTTTATATGTATCACTAATACTACTCAAGTAGAGAGAGAGAGAGAGACTTTGACACTACATGTAAATGTACAGGGTGTTCGTTCAGAAAGTCCTATGGGAGTGAGTGGAGACTTGGTTTCGCGTAAAATTCCCATGTTAA
>JAQIVZ010003327.1:0-14616 GCA_034700945.1 Arrhopalites spinosus
GTTAGGTCAGAAAAACCAAAGTAGGGGTTGTTCACAATTTAGTTGCACACATACGTGGCATTTAACCAACATTGATATTATCAATGGCTTTCTTCCACAAGCGAAAACTCCAAGTGGGGATTTTTACCTACATCTCCCCTACTGTTGAAATTACAACCCCTTTACCAACAAGAGCAACAACAGAAATAGAAACAACCAAACTGACCAGCACAACGTTACCCCCAACGACAACAGAAATGAAGACAACTAAAATAACATCCACAGTACTACCGCCAACAACTACAGAAATATAAACAACCACGCTGACAACAACAAAACTGCCGCCAACAACGACTGAAATAAAAACAACCACGTTGACAACAACACAATTGCTGCCAACAACAACAACAGAAATGGAGACAACAAGAGTGAGAATAAAAAAACGGAAATCAAAAAGACCGCGGGTTAAAACAACAACGGAAACAACAACGTTGAAGACAACAACAGAAAAAAGTACAACAGTAAATCCAAGGCAAAAAATGTCTTATCAAATCACAAACACCACTTTGGAGAGCGGTTTTATTGAATGTTATTAGCTCATTTAATTCCAATTTATTTTTCACGAGGTTGTGCCATGAGCGCCATCATTTAAAAAAAAATTTCATGTTTTTTTTGGAAGGTGCCGTTGGATTTTGTGGGGGGCTTGGATCCGAGTGGAGTTGCCGTACTCGATGCTCCGCCCTCGGTTGTTCCAATTGCCGATGCTCCACCCACTTTTGTGACTGCACCGATTGCCTCCTCACTGGCAGCCTCTCCTTTGCCTCATTCAACTAACCATCCAACAATTTATTATCATCCAAATTATGAAACTCAACCAAGGTTATCTACGCATTTAGTTTGAATTGAAATAGTCATGGATCGCCCCCATTCTTTGATACTTGCCAAACTCATGGGGCATGCAATAAAAAATAGTTTGCAAATTATATTTATTCATTCATGACATTAGTTCAAACAAAAATATTTGTCAAATAATTTTAAAATTGGGGCGGCAAGTTCAAGTGGACAAGTTTACAATTTGCTCTGAAATAAAAAATTAAATTTCAAATGCAATTCCCCAACTGGATTATTAAATGCTTACGTTGACATGAATGGCCATGACGGGGTCGTCGTCATTCAAAATGTCCACTTTGGCATTGCCCTCTGACACAGTCACCGTCTTTCCGGTACATTTTCCATTTTCAAGATTCCCGGAAATGACGTCACAGTAAGTTCCATCAGCCATTGAAGTCTGCAAAATAAAAATAAAAAATTGGCATGTGCAAAAACTTGGCCTGATGATTTGGCTTACTGGAATGGACGTGGTGAGTGCAAAATCTTCATTGTTGATGGCGATAAATCCGCGGTCACCCCGAGAGAAAGCAATTTGATCCTTTCCATTGTCCCACCATTTTGTCACCTGTGTTCCTACAAAACCAATTTTTAAATTTGCCGCCCACATAATTTTAAATATTTTACCATTGACGACATTGCGGAAGGCAACCATGTTGAAAATTTGGCGCCAGCGATGTTCGCACATCCAACTATTCCCACAAGTCCCGTCCTCGTTCAGAGTCACTGGCAAAATGTTCAAATTTGTGTCGTGGGGTGGGCCGACCTTAAATTGGAATTTAAAATGTCACAACATTTTTTATTTGAAAATGGCGGAAAAATAATTGCACCCAATCATTCAAGTCCTTTCCATTTTGAATATTTTGTTCCCAAAAATAGGAGGACATGACCCGTGTGAGACCATAAGGCCAAGCGAGGGTGAATGCTTGCGCCATCTTGTACTGTTTAGACACTCTGAACGTCAAAATACTGGCCCCTCCTGCACCATGACCTCTGTAAGGTAAAAGTCAACTTTAAATGGGATTTGATAGTTAATTGGCAATAATTGCATGATTATTATGGGACCTTTGATTGTCGTGATTGTCCACAAAGACGAATGAGCTGTTACTGGGCCCAAATCCCCAGCCTTCCCCTGTACAAAACGGAATTAATTAATTGTCCATTAATTTTAATTGCAATTAATTTATACCCCAATTCTTCAAGTAGCTCAACTGTTGGTTAGCTTTTCTAAATATGTTGCCAATATTCGCACAAATCTGCAATTAAATTAAATTAATTATTTTATACATTTTAATTAGTTGATGAATTTACTTTGAATTCTGTGACTAGGCCGTTGCCATAATATTCAGAAGCATGAGCTGCCTCTCCACCTTTAACAAAAAAAGTCAATTTAATGGCAATTTAAATAGTTGCAATTAATTTTAATCAAGTTACCCAAATCGATGACTTCTTGGTAGATAAATGGGCGGGCGCCGGAGGGGAATCCAAATTGAGTTGACAAAGGACTCAATCGGTCAACAATTGCTTTCAAATCTCCCGGCCACATGTGTTTGGATGCATCCACACTAAATGTTTTTAATTATAATTAAATTCACAATTAAATGTAATTTAAATTTTTAACTGTACCGGAATCCAGCCACCCCAAAGCTGGTGAGATTGTTGAGATAGTCGACTATTTTTTGGCGCACGTACTCGTTCCCTTGATTCAAATCAGCGAGCCCACTGAGTCGACAATTTCTCACCTAAAAGTTGTCAAGGGTTAGATTTGAACGAGGTCAAAGGTCAATGATGTTTACCTGCTCAGGATCTTGATAATTGTCAATTTCCCCGGAGGCAGAGTGACAGGTGGAGGGGCCATTAAAGTCTAGGGAGGAGTAGGGGACCCCTTCATATTTAAGGGCTCCACTGTCATAGTAAGAACCAGCTGTCCCAGTTCCGGTTCCATTTCCTCGACTTCCGGTCATGTGATTAATGACAGCGTCCACATACACTCTCACACCAACAGCGTTGCATCTTTGCACCTTAAATAAATTTTTAAATTATAATTTAATTTAAATTAACTTTAATTGTACCATGGACTTGAATTCATCTTCCGATCCTGATCGAGTGTTCAGTTTGTAGGACACTGGTTGGTATCGTTCCCACCAGGGGCGTTCAACTCCCCCGTCGTTGACAATCATATTCTCATTTGGGGGGGAAGTCTGTCAAAGGACAATTTTTAATTGTGTTTGAATTGTATGTAAAGTAAATTAATTAATTTTACCTGAACCCCACCGTACCCTTTGGGTCCCAAAAATCGTTCACATTCTTCCGCAATGTCAACCCAGCGCCACTCGAATAAATGGACCACCTGAATTAGTTAAATATATTTTAAATCATTGTTCTAATTACGGTTAAGGTTAATTATTACGGTGGTTCGATTCTGTGTAAAATGGGGATTCGTTTGTCCACGACTGAATCCAATTAAGGCCAAGATGGTGATTAGTGACAGGGAAGCCATTTTTCATAAATGGGCACAAAATTTAATTCAAAGGATTGTCTAATCTCGATCGGCAAGTCACTGGACAGGCTTCGATTCCCGTCAGCTCTTTTAAATGTTTTGCAAGAATCATTCTCAAGAGCACTTGAGGGGGAATGTAGTTATTGGTCAAGTTGCAAATTGAAAATTTTTTTAAAAATATTTAATTTGAAAAGAGTTGAAAAATTAAAAGTGGGTTTTTATTTAAAAACTCTCGAGTTGAAGTTTGTTGAGTACAAAATTTGGACTGATTTAATTGTAGTTTGAGCCATGCAAATATTTAAAAGTGAATATTTTGTTAATTGTCTGCATCTCTCAATTTTTTTCAAGGACACTTTAAATTGGCGTCACTCAAAGACTTTAAAAATTAAATGACTCGGCACAATTTGTTTTATTTTGTATTTACATTTTGTGTCGAAATGAAGAATCGTGTAAATTGTAGGCCGGATGTTGCATAAATAAATTAAATGGCGACTCGATTCAATTCAAGTCTGATGCATGACTCCTCATTTCATACCCAAGGACTAAAATCCACGAATCTATGAAATCATGCTAACAGATTAAACTTACAAAATAATAATACGTCGTTAATTATTGGTTACTAATTATTTAAACAAACAATTGAGCTTGTAATTTATTCGCCAAAGTTAATTAAAAACAATTGCAGAAATTGTTACACAAAATTAATTTGCATTTCACATTAATTGGCCACAACGTTGTAATTTACTTTTTGCCCTTTCTTTTGTCATTTTTGGCATGAACCTGCAAGTGTCGACCAAGGACGCCAGATTGGGCAAAAGACATGGGGCAAAGGGGGCAACTGAAGGGTTTCTCCCCCATATGGGTCCTCTCATGGACATCCACTTCCCTCTTTGAGTTGAAAAATTTGTTGCAGAATCCACACCCGAATGGCTTGACCCCATGATCCTTCTTGAGGTGGCCATTTAGCCTCTGCAAATCCACGAAAGCTTCCCCGCAAATTGTACAAGAAAAATCTTTTTGCACCTCGTGAACTTTGGCCACGTGAATCTTGAGGACGCTGTTTCGTTTCTGGCAAATTTGACAAGGATAATTCTTCTCCCGGTATGCCTCACCATGTGCTTCTTTATGGAACTCCGATCCCGAAAAAGGCGCCCACAGATGCCACATGGAAAATTGATGGAATTGAAATCATGAACTCTCATGTGATTTCGCACGTGTGCCGCCCTCTTGAAACGTTTGCCGCAAACTGGACACGCGTGGTTTTTCTCTTCGAAATGGGTCCGCATGTACAGTTTCATTTGATTGTCGTTATAAAACTTTTTGGAGCAAATTTCGCAGGGGTGGTCCTTAGTCCGGTCTTGGGTGTGTCGAGCCGCCACGTGAGAGCCCATGGTGGAGGGTTCAGCAAAACAAATGCCACACCAGTCGCATTTAAATTGAAGTTCTTTTGTGTGAGTTCTGACATGTCGGTAGAGGACACCCTTTTGGAGAAACGACTTGGGGCAGAGGGTACACGCATGGGGTTTTTTGTTTTCGTGGGTCTCTTCATGAATTTGGAGGGAGGCTTTGGTCATAAAGGATTTTTGACAGACGCATGGGACAATTGAAGGGTCTCAGTGGGGGTTGGCTGTGCGAGAGAACGTGACGATTGTGGGTACTTTTTTGACGGAGTGTCCGGCCACAAATGTTGCATTTGTAGGGGGCGTCATCTAAATGAGTTTGAACATGGCGCTGTAGGGCACCAGATTGAGTGAACCTTTTTTACAAATTTGACATTTGTAGGGCTTGACGCCATCATGGATTCGATGGTGGACACTCAGACCGCTCCTTGATTTGAAATCCTTGTGACACGTGGTACAAAAATATTTCGATTTCTTTCTTTTTAGACTTGGCGGACTTGTCGACTTCTTTTTTGTTTTGGCGGGAGAGGAATTATTCGTTCCATTTGATGGCGGAGTATTTGAATTAATTATTGGAATTTTTGTATCTTTCAATTCCCTCGTTTTTCGACCCTCGAATTTCATTTTATTTTTGATGACCTTCAACTCCTCCTGGGAAGAATCATCTTTTGATGGACACGATTTTTCTGACGCCTTTGACCTGGAGCAAAATGTTTTTGAATATTAATTTAGTTTAAAAAATTAATTCACAATAATAATTAAAAATTAACTTACCGCGTAACCCGAGACATTCTCAAATTTTTGTATTTTTAATGTTGAAAATGAGGATGAAAATAATTCGAAATAATTTATCCTCAAGAAATTGTACACTAAAATTGTAGAGGACAGAAAAGGGACGGAATTGCTACCGAGTGGGGACCCTTGTGGAAAGTGAGTCTTAAAATAAACCCTGAAATAAACCTTTGAAATGAAAAAAAGGGCTCTAAGGCCCCCAGCAATTTCTTTGAAATGAGTCCCCTTCTGTTTTATGGGCCTCAACGGTTAACGGCCTTTGTAAGCCGAAGGAAGAAAAAGTTTTCCTCTCTCAAAAATAAAATGGGAAAGGACCCCTTGAAATAATTTATGCCCAAGGGATCCTTTTCAAGGCTTCAAAATGAATTAAATTAATTTAAATAATTTTATGGTACTTGAATTAAATGGGTTGTAAAGATGGAATAGTTCGTGTCATTTGTACAACACGTGGCCAGCCATCCTTGGCAGCAAAAGTTGTTTATTTTATTATTTTCCTTGTAACCAGTTTAATAATTAAAAAAAATTGTAATTAAAATGAAGTAGAGATTGGATGAAAATAGAGGAATGGGGGATTTATTTTGAGAGGATGGGAGGCGATATGGCTCTTGGGTTGACTGTCCCAAATTAAAAAAGCAAATTAAGAGGACAGTTCAAAGTACAAGGAAAAGTTCATCCAACGACAAATTTTTTTATTTCAACTCCAACTACGCCGTCATCATTTTTCTCCATTTGTTGGGATGCAAATGATATTCTGCACCCTGACCTTTCCCAATTCTCAATCATTGTCCTCCTTCCACGACATGGATAACCTCTTCTATTGAACAGTCACCATCTTCTCTTCAACCAGACCACATCTTCCAAACAGCTTAGAGAATTCAATTTTGTGAAATTGTGAAAATGGGTGCGGCCAATGGAATGGGGGAGGAGGATAAGATTCCGATAATTGACATGAAGAATTTGTACCAAATTCACGTGGGCCCTCAAGATCCAGAAATGATTCAAATTGCCGACCATCTGAGGGACGCCTTCCATAAATATGGATTCGCATACATGGCCAATCATGGCATCCCTCCAGATACTGTACCCCCTTTTTTATGTTGTCCATCAACTCAATTAAAAAATTAATTACCAATTTAATTGTAGATTGAATCTGCATTTGCTGAAAGTCGAACATTCTTCCAATTGCCAGCCGAGATTAAGGCCAAATGTGCCAAAAAAAGTGAAAATGTCCTCACCAATTTTCATGGCTACTCTGTCCCCGGCCAAGAAAAGTACCCAAAAAATTGATTTGTCTCATTTTGAAATTTTGACTAAATTTTGATTCAATTTTGTAGCCTGGATGACTCTTCAATTTATGAAATCAGAGAGAATTTTGATTGCATTCAACAAGATCGATTCTACCCGACAGAGGACGCTCCAGGTTTTCAACCCGCTTTTGAAAAGCTTGAAAGGGCATGTCGGTCATTTGACCTCAAAGTGTACCGGATTTTAGCCATGGCCCTGAAATTGGATGACCCGGACTATTTTGTGAAGATTAGTACTCATTTGACGGACGACAGTCTTCACAGGTTCACTGACCTGAGGAGCAACTACTACCCCCCTCTACCCCCCAACGATGAAGGCTCTCATGTGGGGGCCGTCCGGTGTGGGGAGCATACAGACTGGGACATGTTTGCTCTCCTCTTTCAGGATGACATGGGCGGTCTTGAGGTCAGTTGAACTTTTTTTTATAAAGGCGGGGTTTTTAAATTATTTTATTTTGAATTTAAAGGTCAAGACAGCCAGCGGGGAATGGATTAAAGCTCCGCCCATTCCGGGGACGATTGTGGTGAATATTGGGGATTTGTTAGAGGTTTGTACGGGCGGGTACTTCCCGTCGACCAAGCATCGGGTCCTCGTGCCAGAGGAGGAGGTCAAGAAAAGGTCAAGTCGACAATCCATTGGATTTTTTGTTTTCCCTGATGACCACGTGCTTATAGAACCCTTGAAAAGTCCGGTCTTGCCCACGCCATCTGTAGAGTATAAGCCGACAACTTCGTATGAAAATTTTCGCAAAAGGGCGGGTAGTGCATATGGGGTGGCGG
Organism: Arrhopalites spinosus; assembly: GCA_034700945.1. Taxonomy (NCBI): domain Eukaryota; kingdom Metazoa; phylum Arthropoda; class Collembola; order Symphypleona; family Arrhopalitidae; genus Arrhopalites; species Arrhopalites spinosus. The sequence continues at coordinate 7,644 of JAQIVZ010003327.1, forward strand.
TTAATTAAATATTCAAGATTGTGCAATTGTGGCATTTGAATTAATTAAATGAAGATTCGCAACATTTATTTTATTGGTCATACATAATTAATTGTATCATAAAATTTTGTGAAATTAGAAAATAAAAAATTAAATTTTGTCCTTTAAACGTTACGTCAGAATTTAATAAAGAGATGGCGTGTTTGATAACTTGCTCATTAGATCCTGCAATTTCCGGATGATAAACTCCAATCTTTAACATGATCCGGAAACAGTTTTTGCACTAATGAATGTTCAAACAATTAGGCTTCTCTGTAGCTAATTATGAAATTAGTAGTGGTGTTGATGATGACACTCATCAGAGTCAACATCAAATTTTTGTCCACGAAAAAAAAACTCCCCGCATTAAATCGACGGGGTGGACAACTGAGTTGAAATTTACAAAACCAAAGGGACCCCGCCCTCATTTCCAAGTCCATATTTTCAAATAAATGCGGTATGCCCATCTACTGGTCCTTGTAGTTGCCATCCTCTGAATAAACAACGGAATTTGAGGAAGCATAACAAAAATGGGGAAAAATCGATAGGAGATGAGCCAAGAGAGAGGAAGATCGGAATCGGACGATCCTGGCAACAAAAAAAACTCGGGAGATTTCGGTAGACAACCGCCTGTTGAGTTCCTCTTGCAGTCGCTTTTCTGAACTTCTCCATGCCTGACCTTCCTCGCTCTCTTCCTTCAATAATTGCGCAGTTGTCAACATTCCCACTTTTTCTCAATTCCCTCACCAGTCGGATACCCGAATCAAGTTGGAAAACAATTAAATATAATTTGTGATTTTAATTGGAGTTGAGGATGTGTTGCAACGTGGGACTGTGCAGGCTGGAGTCGTGGTGTCACATAATTGCCTGGATTCATATTGTACAATTTTTTAATCTTTAACTTATTCACTTAAATTAAATATTAATTTAATTTTAATTGTCATTTAAGGTGGGAGCTGCAAATGTTTTTTCGGTTATTTTGTTGATTTCCCTCTACATTGTACTCCTCATGATCAACTCCATCCTTGGCACCAATCGAATGGAAAATTTGGCCATCATGGACGGTCGCAATATGCGTCTTGTTGGTAATATTGATGTAACAGTAGTTAAATTACTTTGCAAATTGTAATTAAATATGGGAATTATTTAAAATAGTGGCAATGGGCTACACGATCACTGGCTTCATTTTTCTGGGAATTTTTATTGTCGTCGCCTTCAAGTTGAGGCTGAGCCTTAATTTACTCCAAGCCCTTAAAAAGGTATTCCAAGTACAATTAAATTACATTTAAATACAACTAAACTAATTGTTTTCATAGGGGGACCCTTTTGGACTGAATGGTTGGATGGTGTGGGAATTGGTACTCTGCCTTGTGAGTACAGGGGCCTACTGTGTGACCCTGGTCCTCAATTCGGCGTTTTGGGTGGTCGGTTCTCTCATTCTTTTGTGTCAAATTGGCCCCTTGATGGTCCTCTACTTGCATGGACAACGTCTCCGCAAACATCTCCCCGCCACTAATCCCCACCTCCAGAAGACGCCCCTGGATTACCAAATTTAAGCCCCCATTTTTCTCATTCAATTTTGTGTGCAGGCTACATGCAAACTGTTAAATTATTAAATGACTTTAGCGCACTAAAATTAGCTGTAGAATTGGTGTTGAGTCAACACAGTTGACTGATTTAATTATTTTATGTTAATTCCATAATTAAAGCAAAACTTTAAATGTAAGTTTAACTATCAATCAACTGAAGGTGCCGAAATATACCTTCACTTGAATGACTCATTTGGAATGAGCGGCAGCGCCGTGTGGCTAAAAGTTAATTACGGTTGTCCTAATTAAAGTACAATCAACTTGATCCATTTTTTATGCACAAATTGCATTACCGCCTCTCAATGGTAAATTAAATTGTAGTTCATTTAAACGACACAACTAAAATGTTATTAAAGACTCAGAGCATCTTTTAAGGAAAGAGGGCTACGTACAAATTTTCCCACAAGGGCATTTCACTACGTACAAATTTCTTAAACGGGCAACTTTTGAAGGCAAAATTTAGGGTTGTTTGGTTTTTTGACGACCTTTTTGTAAAACTAGAGGGCACTTTTTTATCAAAAAGGGCACCAAAATGGCCCAAAAATGTATGAAAAATGGCATTTTGAATACATTTGACTAGGTACAATTCTGAGGGCTACGTACATCAAAAAAGGGCTATGTACAACTCAATTGTACGTAGTTAACATGTTAAAAGATGGTCTGTAAAGACTCCTATTTTCTATGCTCTCTATTTAAAAAATGTCCAACACAAAAAATATTTTAATGAAATTAAATAAATGGGCTTTGCAATCTGAATAATTAAATTGTAGTACAAATTGGTCAATTTAATGGCACATTTTTTATCACATGCGAAAATATTCCGTTAAATTCGCACATGTGCCAATGCCAATAAACGTTTTTTCCCACCAAAAATTGTTGACATTTTCCACGTCCCAAAGGATTCGCAATGTTTTAATTGTTGCACAAAAATGTGGAAATGACAATTTTCAATGTCACAAAACGGACGAAATATATTCGCATGACCCTCCCCAAAAACAGAAAAATATTCGCAAATTACTAAAAGTTTGCAACAAAATTCTTGGCAAATTGTTAACCTTTTCATTTGCATTTGCCTTGTACTTGAGTCGTGAGATTTTGGTTGATGGGCATCTCCTCCACTTGAATTTGGCCATTCCTTCCGGGACGGTGGTGGTGAGAATTTGTGCCAAAAAATTGGCTCAATCGCGGGTGAGTAGTCGACAAGTGAAAATAATGGAAAAATTAATTTGTGCTGGTGCCATATTCCTTTGTACAATTCTACCCGGGCAAACCTCACGGAGCATGTGGAGTTGGGCTCAATTAAATTATAATGACTCCTCCTTCTTCTCCGCCTTTGACACGCCCTTCCTCACTGAGGCTGAGGTCAAGGGCATGATGGGCATCCCCAAATTAATTCGATCCCGTGTTGGTGAACGTGAGCGGGAACGCGAAAGGGAAATTGAACGAGAACTTGAACGAGCCCGAGAGCGGGAACGCGAACGCGAACACGAAAGAGAAAGAGAGCGGGAACGGGAGAGGGAGAGAGAGCGGGAAAGAGAACGAACTAAAAATCATTTTCCCCCTCCATCCGACTCAAAAATGACGGAAATTTTGGAAAACACGCTAACAAGATTGGAACGACAAGTCCGAGATTTGAAGGGGTCCGTGGATGCGGCTAATCGACGAATGAATGACATGGAAATGCAACAACAACAACAAATGCGAATTGTGGTCCGGTTTTTTTAAAAATTATTTTGCTTTTTATTTTGAACCATTTTTTAATTTGAAATTCATTTGACAGACTAAATCTGATGAGTCGAGGACAATTAAATTAATTAACCGGCTTCACTTTGCTGGTAAGTCCCCACCTTCAATTAAATGCTGGCGCCTAGTTCAAATTGTTTAATTAATAACAGATAAATGTGGTGGTCTGGTGGAATTATCTCAAATCACTGAATTGTCCTACGTCCGACCCCGAAATCTCGATGACGTTCAAAATGACCCGGAGACTTGCGTGTGGGTCCTCGTGACCAACACCCATCAAAAAATTGGGCTAACTCTAAAAGGACTTGAGGAGCCCTTGCCGAGTTATGGGGCAGGGGTGGGGGCAGGGGAAGGGCTGAATCGGATTGGATTGAGTGCCCAAGTCATGGAATCTTTTCCAAAATCTCAACTCAAATTATTGCAAGTCTCTTTCATTTAATTTACAGTTACATTTCCGGAAAAAATTTAAATTGTGGTGGTTTTTTTAAAGGGGGTCACGTGATTTGGACAGAGAGTACATTGCCCCCTCTTCGGTTGTCCTTCTTTTGTTCTCAACCCTCAACTCAACTCAAGAGGATCAAGGGTTCAGAATGAATTTACGGAATGTGGACAAGAGGGCCACCAAAAAGAAGGGCAGCCGCCATCTGGATGACTTTCATGACATCGTCACTGTCCACACCGAGTGGAATTTACTGGGGGAGAAGGGGGCCAAGAGCCGATATTTGACTTACCCTTTCGGAGGTGGCCTCTACGGGAATCGAACCTCGGTCTACTTTCTTTTTCAACCCGGTCCAAACCGAAGGGTCTCGTTTTCTGTGTCGGATTTTGCCCGAGTTCAAAGTCATCACAGTTCCCTGGCCCTTCATAAATATTCGGCAGAACACAAAGAATTTGGACAGATTGCGCGGTAAAATTAAATTACAGTAAAATGTGGGTTTGTTTTAAAAAAAGGAGTAAATATTGTTGATGGTTTTAGGCTAGTTTATAATCCGGATGCCATTTCGGATCACATAAAAAAATGGAAGGCGGATCTGGAAGAATACACGGGAAATCCGAATCAGCCAGTTTTAATTCATTTGGCAACCAACGGGTCCGGGTGGGGGCAAGAATTTACCATTTCTTTCAGTTATCAGTTAACGGGGCCCTAAGTGGGTGCTCATATTAAATTGTATTTATGCTTTAATTATTTTTTAACCAGTTTTGTAGTTATCTTGTTGGGACTTGAATTCTTCAATAATTGACAATAAATTATTCTCCAGGGCCAAATTGTATAGCTTGTCATGGCTTCATGCCTTTAAAATGATTTAGAAATAAACAATTTAAAAACTTGCGCTTCATTCATCCACGCGCGCGCACTTTGAGCTTGAAGGCCATATCGTTTCAATTTAAATGCAGCGACTTGAAAACAAAAGTGTTGGTCAACACTAATGCCAACATTAAAAATGATTTGAATTTCCCACTAGTTTTAGTATAAAAAATGTGTGGAGTAAGAAGAATAAAAGAAAGTTTTCATGGCCTGTTGTAAGTCAAAAGAAAGGGAGAGAAAGTCGACGACGCGTCCAAGCCCAGCGGCAAGTCATCACTCCGAACATTCTGGGCATCGTCATGGCTGCAAATGGGTTCCATTTAGTCAGGGTGACTATCCAGCCGTCTCTCATGCCGTCAAAGGCGGCCGCAAGTGGGCGCGCAGCTCCACTGAATTCAGGTATCCTTGTACACTTTCATGTGAAAGATATTTTGTAAATCGTAAATTTAAAATTTAGCTTCCTCATCGCCCGGGCTGAAAAGGACGGCATGTTAATTCCGGGCTACTTTGACACCACCAAAAAAATTTGCTTCATTTCCTGGAATGGCGTTGCCCATGAGGTGACGGATGAGTATGAAGTACGTTTTCTTATAACATTTTGGCGGCAACTTATAAAATAGTCGGCCTTTTTGAAAATACGTGGGCATGTTTTGCAGATTTTAATTAAGGGACGGAAAAAAATTGAATGGGTGGGATCCTAAATGGGGAGATGGTGAGGCATGCAGTGGTGGGGGGAGGGGCGAGGAAGGTGAAACATTTTATATTGGTCGAGCCTCTCCCGTCATTGGAACTACAGCGACCAAGGCGGACAATGGAATGGAAGTCACGGGTCGAATTCAGCCCAGTCACCATCGCCTTTACATTCCCCACGATGGGGTCGAAGTCAGTCGCGCCACCTATGAAATCCTTATTGAGAAATCTGTTGATTAAACTTGAACCTTACCATTCAACAAAATATTTAAATCTCGTTTTCAATTTAAATCTTTACTTGTAATTGAACTGTCCATGTTTTTTTTTATTAAAATGGAATCAAGAGATACAATTGTATCTCTGTAATCATAATAAAATGTCGTTTAAACGACATTTTATTATGATTAAAATTGACTTTAAGTAAAAGTAATGTACAATAAATTATAAATAGCGAGATTTCAGATAGACGAAAACATGACGATAAAACGGCTTTTACATGAGCGCCAATATTGGCGGTCATAAATTCTTCATAAATGATCATTTGGATAAAATTCGGGTTTGTTGACCCCACCAAACAATGTCATGCCTGAAAGGTGGTACCATAGATTTTGACATAAAATTGACTCAAAATGAGTTTAATAAGGACATTGACTCCTCAAACAATGACCGCTATAAAATTTTACCAAAAAAACTTTTCTTACAAGTGCCGATATTTAATTTGTAAAACCATGAAAAGTTTTGAATGGGATAGACATAATAATGAAACTTAAACAAAGTTCATTACAAGTTTTTGAAATAATTTTCCAATTAGGAAACACCACGAATGACGGTGGAGCATGTTCGAATATGGTTATCAATTAAATTAAATGATTAAAAGTAGTTTTGAAGGAAGGGAACAATAACACGACTAATTTATGTCCTCGGCTAAAATAGTCTTCCATGAGGGTGATAGTGGTGACACCTGTGATGCCAAATTCTTCTTCCGCAACCAAAGAGGTGTATTTTGTTTTTGACCCTTGGTATGGAAGCATACTAATTATGAAATTGGTTTGACAGTCGGCCAATACAAAAAACTTGATGCCAAATAGAGCCCTTTTTGTCCTGATGCATTGTTTGAAAGCCACATTTCCCTTGTACAAATATAGACTTTCGTCAATGCACAAATTTTCCCCGAATTAAATGAAATATTTAAAATTGTTCATTAATTCAGGCAAAAAATGACCCAGTTTCAGAAATCTGTCAGCTTTGAAATCACAAGTTTCATTTTGGCAAAAGTGAAACGCTCTTAAAATGTCCTCAAATCTGAGAAATGAATTCTATTTAGTTTTTTGACCAAAAAATGTAATTAATTATTTTACTGTTTTGCATCAAATACCTTTGCCGAGACATTGATTTACCAAATTGTGGGGTAGCAATTAAATATTCGGTCGTCCAATACGATTTAATTGAAAGTTTTCTGATAATTCCCATGAGCAGATTAATTGCTAAGAATCTCCAACACTCACAATCAGCATTTTTTAATTCAGTCCAATTCAACAAAACTTTGTCATTTTTGGCTTTAATTACACTGGCAAAATAATTAGTTTCGGCACAAATATTCTCGATCATGTCTGAAGTGACAAATTCT
>JAQIVZ010003328.1:0-14613 GCA_034700945.1 Arrhopalites spinosus
AAATATCTTGGTGATCGGTTTACAAGGAACGGAGATAAAAAATCATAATCATTACTTTTTGATCTCCCCTCGTATAGTCAATTTTAATTTAAACAAAGTGCTAACAAAACGACAAACTTTTACCTCTCTCTCTCTCTCTATCTATCTGTACATTTGTATTGTATCCGTAGATAAAGTTGATGGTGGTGAAATGAAAATAAAAGAAAATGGTAGTGAAATAACAGCTGTGTATTTACATTGAAGGGACTAAAGAAACAGGATGAGGGGGAGGGGAAGGGGAAGAGAGAAAAAATGAAGCCGTCTTTGGATCATTAATCAAGAGAGCTTAGATAAACAAATCAGACCCAATTAATTCTTCTTAATGGCCCATAATTACTTGCTGTATCGCTTACAACTTGTCTTTCTCACATTCCCTCACAACCATAAAAATTCCCCCATGCACATACACAAAACTCTTCTCTATTCACTTTGGGGAGATTTTTTTTTCTCGGAATGAGATGTTAAAAAGAGAGAGAGAGAGTCTTCCCAAATACGTGTAATATATTACAAAACAGTTTATATAGGAAATAGTCCTTACTAGTATGTAAGCACAGCGTGGAGGAAAGCATGCAACGTGGATCAAAAAACTTTAGCACGCTCTCTTTCCTACTTTTTCTACTTTTATTCCATTCTTCTCGAAAAATTGAAGCTCCATCTTTTTTCATAAATTTTTTTTGCAGGACAAAAGCAAGAGAATTCAACTGTATATCAATTTTACCTGTATTCACAATCATTGCCTTTAATTCTAAAATGGGGGAGGTGAAGGCAAGGGAAATATTTAACTGTAGTTTGTTTGGAGTTGAGATACCGCTAAATTTTACTGAATTTTTTTATATATATAAATTTTACGTATGTACTCGTACAGTGTGTATAATAAAAATAAACCCACAGTTTTCTTGTAGACTAATCACGACCTAATTCCTAATTTTTAAAATAGGTTTCACGGCTCCAGCTTGAGGCATCGTCAAGGTGGTGGTCCAACAATCAAAATTGTACTAGCGGTTAAAACTCATTGACACGCACAAACAAAAAAAAATACCATGAGACAAGAGGAGGAGGCTTCACAAAGAGAGAGGAAAAAATTGAGGATTTGTACTCTGTAATAAACTCTTAAAAAATAATATAAATTTTCTACGGTTTTTGTTGAGCCTCAAAAAATAAGAAAAGTTGACGTTTGGCGTGTCTTCTCAAAATAATTTCTCACCGTTTCTTTTTATTTTACGAGAGAGAGAGAGTCGTAGGTTAGTAATTATTTTTGTGGCTGGAAGCTCTAATAATATTAATCATTGTTTAATGTGTCTTGAATTGGACACAATGAAAAACACAAATTCTTTTTTTATTTTTCAATTTAAAAAAATTTTAAATATAAATTTAATACAAAGTTGAATATTAAATTTATTTCCCATCTTTTCTCTCTCACAGAACGTATATTACAAAGTGGATATTAAATTGTTTTTGTTTTTCTCATTAGAATGCACTCTTGCATTTGGGGATGACAGAAGGACGTAATTTATTTGATATTTTAGTTTAATGTGGGTTCCCTCATTTGAATCTCCCTTTTACCCGTCCATGAGAGTAGCCGAGTAGTTTTATTGATCTTTTAATATTTTACAGAGACAAAGCAAGAGAGAGAGAGAGAGAGAGAGAGAGGAGGTTACAAGTTTAAAATATTTTTGAAATGGGGAAAAATCTTTTACATGAATATTCCATTGTATAAAAAGACCCTTGAGTGTGTGTGTGGATTATAAATATAAATTTAATCCCGCTTGTCTTCTTGTTTGACCTACGGGATTAGCCCATTTACTCTTATGAAGCGGAAATGATTTATTGGTTCTTGTCATAAACAAAAAAACATGGAATTATATTTCTCTACAACTATTTGGCCCATTCAACTGTACCCACACATTTTATATTGAATCTTGAATTAAAAACTTTGATTCATTTCTTTCTCTGCTTCCAACATTTAATTCTCTTTCATGTTCATGTAGAGAGAGATGCACTTTTACATAATAAAGATGCACAAGAATTTTGGTGAGGATTTGAAAAAAAATTTAACAATTGAAGGAATGGCGCACGGGAGTCTTGGAGAGTTCAAATAATTTTATTTTTTTCCTGTGCAAAATCTCTAAGACGATGATTTACTTGAGGGGTTGGTCCAGGGGAGATTAAGACGTAAAAAATTTTTTTTTTCGTGATATTTTAATTTCCAGTTGAAAACCAGCAGCAACTTTATAAAGGCCCATGGCACTGTAGGAAGTACGAATAAATGTTTTTTTTTCACAAAATATTTTTTTTATTATAAAATATTTTGATTTTTTAAAATTTATGAACCTCAAACCATGCAAATATTTTAATCCATCTAAAATTCTTTTGACATTCCATGACAACATGAGCACAATAAAATAAAATTGTGAGTTGCATATAATACAGAATGTACATAGCTCATAAATTATTTAAAAAATTGAAAATTTGTCTATATTTTTGAGTAAAATTCATACAAAGTACTTTAAATGTCATCAACAAGTTAAATGAAAAATAAATAATTGGAGAGGAAAGGAAAGCACTTAAAATATTTTATTTAATTTGACTTTCCTCCTAAACGCCACAATATTAGCTTGTGGCTCATGTCAGTTGAAATTTGGTCTCAGAATGAAGACTAAACATTTCCGACATATGAAAATGAGAAAATAGAAAATGAGAGGGAGAGTGAGTGAATTGGAAGAAAATTTTGTAATGGAAAATGGGGAAGTGAGAAATGGAGAATGATGGTGTGTGGGCATACAAACTATAAGTACAGAGAGAGAGAGAGAGAGAAACAGTAAGAAATTGGGCTATACTGATAAAGACAGGCTACATTACCATAAGGTTATTAAATAAGATTAAATCAAGATGGGGGCTTCCACTATCAAATCTAAGGACACATAATACTCAAACGTGTACAACCTCCCTCCTTGTTACATATAGAAAATAGAGAGTAAGATGAAATATTAGATAATGGAAAATGAGCCTCTTCTTCTTCTTTAATCGGAGAAGAGTCCCATAGGTGAATTGTGAATTTCTTACAACTCAAATTGGACACACACACTCTCTCTCTCTTTCTCATGCACGCAAACCCCAAAATGGGGAGACTGTGAGACAAGGAAAGGCTTTCAACGCTCAAATAATAATTCTGTCTCTCATACAAAAGAGAGACAGAGACTCCCAAAAATGATTTGAAGAAATACTTTATAGTATCTAATATCTATTCCCATATATAAGAATAGAAAATGGAATATTATCATCATTTTTATTATTATATTTTACATACCATTTCCATATATGTATATATATATACATCTTTATATATTTTTTTTATTAGAGATTTCCAACTTTTTGTTATTTCTTCCTCTTTCTCTTAAACTTTCTTTTATTGGTTGGGACGGAAGGATTTACACAATTTTTTTTGCAAAATTATTGGAGTGGAGTAATATTTTATATTTAGAAAAATAAACTTAATGTAAAATTGTTTCAAGGTGAAATGAGCAATGATAAAAAATTATGAATGGGTTAATATTTTTTATTGTGAGAAGGACAGACATGAGATTATCAAAAATGGTGTCATTTTATGTTCGGATCTCTTTACTTGAACTTTTAACTTGGAAAAAGAATGAGAGAAATCGATTTTGTCTGACAATTTCTATATTGAGTGCGACGACCATCAAGTTTACTGTGTCAGTGATTCTCCAGTGAGGAAAAAGGGGAATTTTATGTATGACAATGAGGGAAATAAAGACAATTGGACGATGTCTTTGTTCTCCAGTCCATATTTTGTCCAATGTACAGATATCTCGACCATGGAGAACAATTCAGGAGTGGACAAGAGAGAGAGAGAGAGAGTGAAACTGGGGTAGTTTTATATGTAGAGGTAGAATGGGGATATAAGAAAAGATTTTCCATAGACTGTATAGGAATGGATTATTATATTGTAAATAGAGGAAGAGTATGAAAGTAGGAGTAGTTCCTAAAGTTTAATAGAATCAAGAAAAGTCTTTTTACATGGGAGGGCACTGGGCAAGCATTTTGGTATTGGCATCATAACAGATGAACCTTCTTTTTCCTTCACTTTAGATTCAAATGAAGATACAGTCCAGTCAACCAGTCAAGTCGTATGGCACGTTCTCTTCCGATAAAATAAAAGTCATTCTTTCTAAAGTGCCTTCTTCCTTCTCCAACTCCAATTCATGTCCCCCTCCAGTCTAACTTGTATAGAGGAAATTTAAATGTGTCCTCTAGTTTAGTATTTGCACTCTATTCTCATCATTTCTTTCTATTTTCTTGTGAATTTGACTTGTACGAGTAGTTTTGGTCTCTATTTGTACTGGTAGGTCCAAAGAAATTTCAGATTTTTAATTTAATTTTTTAAAATGCCTTTATTTAAATTTTACCCCAATTATAATTTATTAATACACAGTTTATGGTTTTTAGCGGAGTGAAATAACATTTATTTATTTTTTAAAATGAATATTCAAAAATTAAGTTTTTTTATTGCAAAGCCCAGTAAAATTAAATATTGATGATAACAGGATAATTTTACACAAAATAATTGCTCAATTTAATTTCAAATTCTTTCATCCATCGCTCTATTCAATTTACTCATTTTCATCTCTAACAATGCAATGTAAATACAAAATTTTAAATTTTAAATGGAGTGGAAAAACATGCAGAGACAAGTTTGTAGAATAAATTACAGAAAACATAGAATGACCACCAACGAATAAAAAATCAAGGGTCCACATTTTTAGGTTTACAAAGTGATTTAAAATGTATATAATTTCAATGAAAACAGATGCTCCATTGTATTTAACTCTCTTTTTTTTGTTTCATTTACCACAAATTTACAAAACGCCCCTTAGATGACTTCATAAAGAGAGAGAGAGAGAGAGAGAGAATAAAAAGTATAGATTTTAGATTTTGTTCACAAACGATTCCTCGGTTTGTTTTAATTCCTACAACATGCGATTTCCTATTGTAGTCATAAACAAAAAAAATTGTTTTGTATCTACAAAAGAAGAGAGAGACGAGACGGGAGGAGGAGGCGTTTATTTGTTCGACACGCGATCAAAAAAAAAGTGATTGTTAACATGAAAAAACTTGAGATTTTATTTTTTTTGAACAAAATTACTTTGTAAATAATACATATTTTTTGTCATATGACTCTCTCTCTCTCTCTGTACATGTTTCTTGAATTAATATCATTTGATAAAATCCGAGAATCTTGGCTACCTCTCGAGATCCACAAAAATGTATCTCTTGAGACTTGTACAAGATATTCTTATGAAAATTATGGACATAATTTTATAGGAATCTCATGGGGGTAAATCTGTTGAAAATAAGGTGGAAAAATGAGAGAGAGAGAAGGAGAAGGAGGGATGAGGAATTTGTTGATCTTTTGCCTTTAAGAAATAAAACTAGGCTATACTTTTCTATATAAATATGAGTCAGTATGTTCTGTTGTGGTAAGAAATATTGCAAGAATATTACAAAGGCGGAGATGCTACCTGAAGGCAAGGAGGCTAACGTAAAGCATAAAGTTGGATACTGGAGTCTGAACGTACATAAGAACGACCGCACCTGATGCCATGATGAAAAGTGAATAAAGTTTGAGCCGACTTGTTATTGTGGATGGAGAGAGAGATGATGTTGGATGTTGTATAATATTGTATGAGCTCTTATTCAATGCCCCTTACATCATACTTTTTTGTTATACCCAAAATTTTGAGCATGAAAAGGGAGAGGGAGAGAGTGAGAGAAAAGTTTTTTTTTCTTTATGAAAGAGAAGCAAAAAGTAGGCCATGCAAAGCCACCCCATATCATGAATCCTTTCTCCCTCGTCCTTTTTGGGGCCAGGTATATAGGATGGGGATAATACGATGATGTAAGAGGTATTGTCATGGTTACAGTGAAAAGTGAAGAGAGAGGATGAATGCAAGATGATGTATTGTTAGATGATGCTTACATTAATTCCAAAAAGACACACACACACACAAGAGACAGAGAGGCCTTCCATTCTTGTTTCAAGCTCTGAAGCAATATGTCACTATAAGGACTCTCCTCTCTTGTACAATTTGAGAGAGAGAGAGAATGAATTTTCAAAGTATGACATGTTAATCATGTGAACAATGACAGAATTCACGAATACCATAAGAAGTACAGCTACAGCTATAGCTATAGGCTACAGGATAGTAGTCAAGATTCTATACATATTTTAGTCCAAGTTTGTACAGAAAAGTTGACTGTAGATTGTAACATGACATTACATTTTTGTATGTATACCTCTGTCTTCTCTGTAGTCTATAGATAGAGATATGAACTTAAGTTCAAAATGTCCAATAAATTTCATGTGGAATGTACTACAGCCACTATATTTCAACATTTTTGCATGCTTTCCTTGGGCGTATGTTCAACTTATAGATTTTTTTTTCCATGTGTGTACTCCATACTCCATCACTATGGTCGACTTTGAATTTTGAACATTGAATACAATTTCAAAAGTCCATTTTTTTTTCATCAATATTATAAACAATCAATCAAACCAAAGAACCAAATTGACTGTCTAGTCTTTCAATGGACATTCTTTTACTGTAAATATTGAAATTTCAAAATTGTACATTGTTCTGTACTCCCTTTAATTTGAGAGGGAGAGAGAGTGTGTGTGTAATCATATTTATAGAACTAACTAGTAGAAAAATAAAATAAAAAGTTTCTCCAAAAAAAATGAGAGTAATTGAAATTACTCGTAAATAAAAAAATAAATTTTATAAAAAAAGAGAAAATATTATTACAGATATACAGATCTGTATTAAGGGTTTTTTATAATGTAAAATTATAAATTGTAATGTAAAATATAGGGTAAATATATTGAGTACAATTTATTACAACAGAGAGAGAGAGATTGTTTGAACTAAGGCCATTTGTGGGGATATTGAAGTTGAATTAAAATTAATTTTTCAATCATGCTACAATGTAATGGCATTATTTTTTTCAATGGGAAAAAAGAGAGAGAGACGGCAATTGTACAGGGGTTAAAATGGACGGTACCACAGCACCACCACGAACATCATCACAGAGAGACTCTCATGTTTGCCTACTTCGACACCTTACAATGATTTATGACTTTATTTTCGAAAAAAGGTTCTCTCCTCCTCTTCTTCCTCCTTTCCCAAACAAATCAAGCCATTCATATTCATATCTTATTTTTTCACAGCGGACGGATGGACGGCCTAGACCTAGACAATTTCATGTTCCTGCAAAAGTTGTAACCCTTTTTTTGTACAAAGTCACCACCTTTCACTCCACTTTGACATGAACTCTGACTTTTGTACAAAAAAATGGTTCAAATGTTATATGAACATTTTATTCCTTTAAAATCAATATAATAATAAAATTCATTTCTTCATCACACAAAAATCTTTCACATCAAAAATATTGAATAAATTCAAAATCGTCAATATTATTGACTCAATAAACAGAAAATTTACAAATTATTGTTTATTTTGGTAATTAATTAAGGTAAATATAAACGTTCAAGGAAAAAATATTAAACAAAAATTAAATTATTGAGTTAAAAGTATTTTTAACTGTTAGATTCTTGAGAACTGACCTTTTCCATTTCCCACTCATATGGTGATTTTAGCCTTCAAGATGAAGATGAGTGGGGTGATCATTGAAGGGAGATAGTGAGGGATGAATATGGGATAATAAATGTTGAACTTTTTGACCCATCCCAGGAGGCCCGCTACACCTTCCCTCATTCCCCTGTTGACATGACAAACGAGGTGTAGAATTTTTTTTTATTGCTTGGATACACATTGGCCAACACTGACTAGAATCATAAACATCCCAAAAGGATGCCTACCCTTCCTTCATTTTGTAAGATAGAACAAGGGGGGGGGGAATAAGATTAGAAATAATCACCATGTCATAAAAAAAGTAGGAATTCACATGAGAGAGAGAGAGAGAGACCCACAAGGTAAATTTAGAATCGAAAATATTATTCTTGTAATAATTTTCATTATCTTTTTTTTTCATTATTCCAACCACACAGTTACACAATTTTTTTCTACATTCCTCTGTCTATTGTGTAAGAAATAATAAAGTGTAGAAATTTTTTTATAAAAATTCCATACAAATAATTCATGAAGCACCGTTAACCCCTATTTTTTTAATTAAATTTCTCAACCCCCCTCCATGTCATTCTATTTCTCTTAATAGATTTAATTCTTGTGTAAATTCTTGTATTTTTATAGAATGAAAATTTTGGCAAAATTGATTTCAATAAAATGTACGTAAAAAACAGGCAAAGAAAGTCGATTGAGAAAATGCTCAACATTATAAAAATAGATCCCCCTGATTTATGAATATTTAGACAAAAACCAGCAATAAAAATAAAAAGGTGAGGTTGACAATGACAAAGTTTCTTGAATTGTCAATTCTTAGAAAAAAAGAAGATAACAATAAAATAAAATTTTCTATCAAATCAAGGGAATGAAACGAATATCAAATATTTTTTCTATTTTCTACAAAGAAAATTAATCGTGAATTGAGAGAGAGGGGCAGGAGGGATAAGAAAAAAAAGTGGAAAATGATAAATAATATTATTTCTGGCCAACATCCAAATTCTATAAACAGTCCATATGGTTCTTGGCATGTCAAAGAATCAGAGAAAGAGAGAGAGAGAGAAACCATTAATGATGATTCGTTCGTATGCTCGTTATAACATTCTTTTTATCAGTCATATCAAATTCATATTACTTTCTCCTTCTCTTTCTCTTGCGCCCATGAATTATGAAAGAAAATGGATGAGTATAAGATCATGTCGAAAAAAAATGAGTTTTTGACTAGACTTGACGCATACGCTCCTTTCTCTTTTTTTTCTTTCCAAAAATATATATACCCAACTGTATATATTAAACATGAGATATACTTTTGGAATACAAAAATATGAAATTGATTGATTTTTTTCAAATTCAACTCTCTACATTTTTAGTTTAAAAATCTTCTTTTTCTTGTTTTTTAAAAAAAGTATTTTTAGTATCCTCACCATTAAATGGACTTTGCTTGAACCGATATACTGTACAGATATAAAGTTTAATCAAAGTCAAACAAAGCGTTGACACCTACTCAGCTGAATAGGATGGGAGATGTGAGGAGAATTGGGCCAAGATAATTGAAATTGTCTCTCTCTCTCTCTCTCTCTCTCTCTCTTTCTTTCTTTCTTGTGATAGTGAACTAATGTTATTATTGATCCAGTTTAAAGATAAAGACAAAAAAACAAGAGAAAGTTGTAATTGATAAATACGCTTTTCACTCTCTCTCTCTTTCTCTACCTTTCTCTCTCTAACTTGTAACTAATGCTGTGACACAAAATTATGAAGCGGATGTGAAAGTAAAATGGCAAAACAAAGCACGACCTACTACAGATACAATATGTATACATATACCTATATATAAATGTAAGTATACATGTTATATAGAAAATCCCACCATTTGAAATTCAATGGACGTTGTCTCAACGTAACTTAAGCCTAGTTTCTAGTTTCTATCCTTTAACTTTTATCCATAGCCTTTCTTGACAGAGAGAGAGAGAGAGAGGGGGGTACTTGTAAATTCTAAGTATAGTTTTTCTTTTGTCTTGAACAAGCCATATACATCTATACACATACACACTTTTCACTATACTGTACACTATTCAAGAGTCATGTATCTCTATACAAATGCACAGATAAAGACACAGAGAGAAAATCAAAGCCTCGAGGAAAGTAGGAGAAAAGGGTTTTTGAGAAGACGGCTGGACAAAACTTTCACTTTACTTTACACTGGAACCAGGTTCTTGAGCGTCAGTTCTTTTTTTCTTGGGATATTATATATATATATATATATATATATATACATGCTGTATATGGCTGGAGCCAAATACAAACGCTTTCGCTTGTGTTTCTTTTCAGTCTCATTCTTAAGACGAAGAAGAGCGTCTTGAGAAAGGAGAACAAATGAGATTTCTCTGCTTTTTGATTCGTGAGTCTCGTGTCAGTATTTCTTTATCTGTAGAAATGGACTCTCTCTTTCTCTCTTCGATTCCATTGTATTGTATTTCTTTCTCTTTATTGTTCGTCTCTGTCCACTATACATGTACATGAAAAATTTATATATGAGAAAATTGTTGAATTTGATACTCTGTATAATATTGTCTAATAGTTAGTCCCTCTCCTTTCTCCGTAGTCTAAAAAAATTTATTTGTATGCTGCTTGTTGGGCCAAAATAAAAAGAGAAAGTAGACACATACGTTCTATATATAAAGAGACACATTTTATATTTTTGTATTGTTCAACATTACGCCATTACTGTAATAGCTCAAAAAAATTTTATAAAAAAAAACTAAAGGGATATGTTGGTGGATGTGTACAAACAAATAGAAAAGAGAAAGTGGTGAGTTTTTTTTACACATTTTTGTACAAGTCCATTCTTTGCAATCCACACACACTAACAACAACACAATATTACACCCAATAGCCCTTTCATCATTGGAGAAAGAGAGAGAGAAAGGAACCTGTCTCTCCATTTTAAGAAAGAAAGTCTAGACAAAATCAGAATGCCAAACCACACGGTTTCAACTTGTACTTTGGCAATGGACAAAAAAAAATAAAAGGAGGAGGAGAAAGTAGAGTAGTGTCCTAATAGAAATTTAGGACAGCATCTTCTCAAACTCTCTTGACACTTGACACAATAAAAGAAGAGGGGCATAATGTAAAAACCTTTCAAGAGTCTAGAGAGAGAGAGAGAAGACAAAACAAAAAAAGAAGAAAATGGGTGACTCGTATAAATTTTTTACCAATAGACATTCTACAAAAAAAAGTTACAATTGTCTTGTCTTTTTTCTCTTTCTCCTCCAAAAATATTTTTCTATTTATTTTGTTTCTATTTAGAACAATAGAAAGACACAAGACAAAAAAATTAGTTACTCCCCTCCATTTCACAATATGGAAAAGAAAGGAAAAAAATAATAATAACATTTGTAAATACAAATTTTTGTCATACTTAATTATTTAAAATGATTGCCTCGTGGATGTGCGATACACATAGCTTTTTTTTGTAAAAGTACGTAAATAGAAATATATTTTATTACAGAAAATATTTTTAGAGTCGAAAAAAAGAGAGAAAGTTCGTCCAAGAAAATCAACTTTTTGTTGAATGACCACATTTGTGAAAATTTTCTTCATAAATAATTTAATCAAAAATTGGTATAGGTTAAGGTGACTGAAGGAAGAGAAAGTAGAGAAAGTATTCGCCATTTCCTTTACAGTTCTTTACAATATTAAATTCTATTTCCTTTCAAATGTCCTTTTCCTATTATAAATGACCTACATAACATAGAACATGTACTTTCTCCACATTTCTTTTGACTATTTTTGGTAACAATCATCTGTATGGGTACACATAGATGAGCAAATGAAAATTTATTAGTTGAATAATTAATTATTATGTCAAGACTCTCACGTACTCTTACACACAAGTGAAAAAAATAGTCATAAGATGGACTTTCACTGCAAGATCATAGGATGGTCATACAAATACATGCAAATAGAAAGTAATTTCAATTTTAAATAGAATAGTTTATAAACGTCATTGTCATTAAAATTATCTTGTACAATGTACTTTCTCCAATAAACAAATGAACGTTACTTTCATTTGTCTGAAAAAGTGATTCAATAGTAAATTACTTGGGGATATGTTGTCAAGTAATAAAATGAAGAATATAAATTAATATTTTACATTAACTGCTAACTACCCTTCTACCTTTACCGCTAATTGTACTAATATTTTTGTACAATTTTTAATCCTTTTCAGCATGGCACATAACTCGTATGTTCAGTAAGGTACTTGTGTAATATTTTAATGAAAGACAAAAACAAGTTGTTATAATTTTTTGGAGACAGTGAAAGTACTCCTATGCATCTTTTTAGGTACGAAAGACTTTTAACATGGAAAGTTGACAAATGTCAAATTTTTTGAACTGTGAATTTGTAGGGTAAGAGAAATGAATGGAAAATGTATAAAACTAATTTTCAACGTCATGAATAATGACCCGTTCATTAGTCCAATGCAAACAAACTTTTTCCTCTTATGAGAGGCTTCAAGTAGAAAACACACACACAAGTCACATTTTGACTTCCAGTCCCTTAGAGAAAGCACAGGAGAAATTTAAGTTAGGCTCATATCATCCTCCTTGTAGATATACAATGACGAATTGTAGGATGAGAAAATAAGAGAAAAGTTGAAAAAGTCATGTGTCTCTTTCTCTTCTTGAGGGAGAGAGAGAGAGAGAGAGAAAGGTGTGTGTATGGGTACTTTTAGAATGTCAACTTTTGTCGTCACAAATTCAAGAAAAGGACTAAAGCCAATAACAAGGTGATACTCTAAACTGCCATCGTTGAGAGAGAGAGGCAAGTGAAGATGGCCTTTTTAATCACCATCTCTCTTCCTCTTTCCTTTTTAAATAATTTTGAAGGTCCTCCTATAATCTAGAGATTGTCCGTACAATATAAAAACACTTTAGAATTATTTCCATTTACAATCATACTCTGAACCACTTTCCTCCACTTCCTTTGAACAGTGACTATACGGTAAAAATCAGAGTGAAAGTGAGGGGGAAGGGTACCAAGGGGACTATTCACAAATTTATTGTTGGCCATTGTCCACTGTCCCTGTGTCTGTACAACTTTTATGTGTGCACAGTGTGCATGTACGAATATATCTATTTATGTTCTATAGACTTGTCTAAATGAAAAAAAGTAACCTGGGCTATTATGATGAGACAAGTCATGAACACCAAATGGATCTTTTAACATTGTCTCAAAGAATGAGCAGGACTTTCTCTTTTCGTGTCTTAACTTGTGAAAGAAAAAAAACTCATGATGATGACACTTTCCTCGTTTCCCTAATAAAATATAAATGGTTGTAGAGAGAGAGAAAGAGAAAAAAGAGAAAGAATATGAGAAAATATGTAAGAGGAAGTGAAAGAAAAGAGAAAGTAAGGGAAAAGGAGAAGCCAAAGCCAAACTATATGTATGGATAAGCAAAAGTCAGAGAGAGAGAGAGAGAAAAAAAAAAGACATTTCAAGATGAATCAATTTTTTATGCGTTGCTTCCAAAAATGTTTTAATGATTTTATTCCTTTCAACTCAACTCTCATTGACTTTCTCTTCGTCTCTCACTCTCATCCTCATTGGTCTGACAAAAATCTCGTCTTGCTGTCTCTCTACAGATTAAGGCTTCTTTTGTACTCTTTCCCTCTACTTTCTACTTTCTACCACTTTCAGCTTTCTCAATGCAATAGAGTACACATTCATCTTAACGTTATGCACTTGTGATGTTGGGGAAAGGAGGAGAAAGGGACTTTTACAATATTTATATGGGCTATGGCTAAACTTTGATTGAATTCTAAGCCCCCTCACAGATATACCCATTTTTCTAATCTCGTTTCTTTTGACAAGATTGCCAACGACGAAAAGAGGAGAAAAGTATTTGACTCTCATTTACTTTCTCTCTCCCTTTCTCTCTTAAAATTATTAAAGCCCTTTCTGATGGATAGTAAATAGAGAAAGATTGCCACCATGTTTTTGTTCTATATATAAAGTAATACCCCTACATATGTACATTATACATGTACGTACCTATACATATATATATATATATGTGTATGAAAGATTTTAACAATTTCTTGAGACTAATTCACCAAGTCAAGACTGGGACTGGAAGATTTGAAAACTTTGTACCTGTCTATGTCTTAGAAATGGCAATAGCAATGCCAATTAGAAATGTCGCTTTCTTTGACTCTCTCCCTCTCTCTCACTCCCCCATGTTCATTTCTAACAATGTCAGGCATATGTCAACCTACTTTCACTTTTCATATGAATACACTTATAACCTTTCATTCATTTTGTTCCTCATAATTATGTACATATTTAATAATATTACAGTCATCAAAAATAAACTCTCTCCATTTTTGTCAAAAGTCAAAAACGAAAAAGACGTTGAGAGAAAGAGAAAGCATATTATATTATATAAGTACATAGATTTATATTTAAAAAAATTCTAGTTCTAAGAAAAAATCTTGAATTGACACGTTAGTTTTATTAAACTGATAACTTTGAATTAATTTCAAATTTTAAAAATATTATCCCATACCATTATATTAAAAAGTCTCTTTTCACTTTTAACTCATTAAAAAAGAAGAGAAAATTTAAATTTAAATGTGAATGAAAGAATAAAATTAAGAAGAAATTTAATGTTGATATTGTGAGATAGAAAAAAAAGAGTTTCAAAAAAAACTTATCTTTTTTTCTCAATTTAGATAGAGAAAAACTCAATTCAAGTCGTTTACTTTTACTTTTTCTCTCTCATCTCCTTCTCTCCTTCTTTTGGGTCACAGAATTTTCTCGCTTTCTCTCTCTCTCTCTCTCTGACAATGCAACTACTTCAGTGGTATAACGCCAAATGACTCGAGACATACACCAATCGAGAGTTAATTTTGAATGG
>JAQIVZ010003329.1:0-14608 GCA_034700945.1 Arrhopalites spinosus
TCTTTGAAGCAGGTGGCTTATGGTAAATTATATAATTAACTAAGGTTGATTAAATTTTACGGGTATTAATTTAAACGTGGATTGTTTTACAGGTATTCGATGTTGTGACGGTAACAAAGTAGTCAAATGTTCATTTGCTTATACTCGTTGTACTAGCAAGCCTGGTGGTTGTGGTGCACCGTTTGATCCCGATGCATGCGATGTTGATTTGTGTAATGGAGGTTGCAAAGATTCACCAACAACAACTCGTAATCCTCAGATTAAACGTAAGACAATTAATTAATTATTAAAAATTATTGGCAGTAAATTAAAAAAATTGTAGACTCTAGTCTCTAACATGACATACATTTATTGGAAATTTTGACTTCCCATTCATGTCTTTTTTGTTACACCGTCTGTTGTGACGGGGAAACTCAAAAAAAGTGCACTGAAGATGCCGTTGCATGTATCAAGGACATCCAGAACAATAACGAGTATTTTCACGGGTGTGAGGTGGGCAAAATTCCCTCACAAGAAGATTGCGAAGACTTCACCTTCCCAGAAACACTTAAACGGTGCTACTGTTACACCGACAATTTCTGGGGAACGTGTAGCAAAGGACCTCCAGCTGGTCCTGGCCCATCTCCTCCGGGACCTCCATCTCCCCCAAAAGGTTCTTCAGGTGTTATAGTAAAAATCTCCATCATTCTATTGGTTGCATCGGTCTTTCAAGGACTCTCATGATTTTACTGATACTTTACACATAAAACCCATGCTGGCGGGTAAAATATTTAATCCAATTATGCGCCAATATTTTAGCCATACTATGTGTACAACAGCAAATTTAATGTATGTATTTTAACAAATAAATAAACTGAATACTTGATTATTATTAATCAGTGATTACTAATCCCAAAATAATTCATAATTAAAAATATTATCATTTTTAAAACTAATTAATTTCAATTAGCCACAAACAATTACTTTTACTTTTCCAAATCACTCTAGTACACAGGGTTTCCAGTTCATTGAAATTAAATTTTAACCATGAATTATCAAAATTGAAACTAATGATAAAGTTAAAAGTCAATAATCACGGGAAAAAATCTTTCGCAGAATATTTTCAAATCTTTTACAAAAAAAATGGGTATAAAAATTCTACAAAATTTATTTGGTATACTTTTCACTAAAGGAATGAATCTTTTCTAAGCAGATATTTCTTTTTTCCGTTCTTCTATTCCACGTACATCAGATTTCTTCCCTTGTATCTTCATTTGTAAAATAAAAAGTGATACACAAATTAAAATAATTTAATAAACAAAAATAATCATCATTATTTTCTTGTTTGTTGATCAAGTTTTCTTTTTATTGTCATTGTCAGTTTAATAAATATTTTTACTAGCTCTTTTTCTACTTAAATAATTACAATGCAATGTAAAAAATTCATTTTCTATTAAAAAAAACTTTTATAAAAGTATTTTAAAAATAAAAAAACATTTAAAATTAAATACTAAAAAAATTCTTCCATTGTCATTTCACATTAGTCACTTTTGATTTGTCAGCCTTTCTTTACAATAATTAAAGCACTTGAATTCTCCATCAAAAATAAATTAAACGTTCCTCCGTTCCCCCATTAAATAAATACTATCCACTCCTAAAAAATGGTAAAAAAGTCTCTACATCAATTTAAATGGAGCTCGATCGTAATTAAAAAATTAATTAAATAGGAACAATTAATTTAAAACTCGCATCTTCAATTCTCACATTCCATATTTAAATTACACTCACACAAAAAAATCAAGTCACTGTCAACTTCTCCAAAATAAAATTTCTTGCCGCAACATTCCCCGGAACATTGCCCATCCTTCCCTCAGCGAAAGATTGCCAGAGAAAAACACACAAGACATCTTGTAGCATTCCATTTCCATTTTGACTTTTTGGGCATCTGTTAACACACACAAGAAATCGGAGAATGATTTACAACAGAGGGAAAATCTGGTCGACCCCTTAGTCCATAAGAAACATGACAAGGGGGGATCCCTTTTGTATAGACTGACAAAATAAAAAACTTTTTTTGTAGACAGTAGGCAGGGCTGGCTTGTTGAGACATGATTTATGACACCAAAAAAAATACTGAGGGTACCCCCTCGGGCTCCTCATAAAATCCTTTCTTGAAAAATTCTCTCCACAAAAAAAACTAAACCCGTCTGGCTCCATCAACATACACACACACACACACACACAGCAAAAGGTAAGTCTGGCCTTGTTAAACCAAAGAGAAACTATTTATCCTGTTAGTTTGGTAACAAGGGGCGGACGAGGTAATCAATGAGTCTTTTTTTTCTCTCTCTCTCTCTCTCTTGTTCATCTTTATAAAAACACACAAGACTCAACTCAACACCCATCCATCCATATACATTCTTGTTGTTCTTGTCTTATATCTTGCACACACGTGAAAATTGTGGGCTTCAAAAAAATTAAACAATTGTCTCTCCTCTCCTCCAAGTCTCTGTCCTAATCTCATAATTAGAGTCCCCGTGATGATGATGATGGTAATGATGTCGAGTGGGACTCGATGAATTTGGAAAAGGACAAGAATTTGGCAAGGGTGGGAGTGACCTCCCCATGTCATGACCATGGCCATGACTGTGATGAGGTAAAAAACTTGTATTGGTACTCCCTTCAGTGGCAGTACAGGGAGGAAGACTTGTTGAATGTTTTTGACCACTAAAGTGACTCCTCCAGCGACACAATTTTAGCAGCCATGACTTGCACGAATATAATGACAATATCCATACTCCTAAAAAATAATTAAATATTAATTAAATTAGTTATAATTTAATTGGGATTTATTTAAAAATTAAAAGTTTTACCTGTAGTAAAACCGGAAATGAGATTCATATTTATTTTAAGGAGATATAATTGTAAATTGGGACGATTTGAACGACCCTCTCCTCCATCTTTTTGGCGACTACTCAGCTCGTAAGTGAGGACTCCGACCTGACCAGATGAAAAAAATTAATTTAAATTGTAAATTACTAATTAAATTTAATTAAAAATGTACCTGAGTAAAAAGAGGAATGAGATGAACAAGAGAGATGACAAGAACTCGATTCCACGTCGTCTTTGATTTCTCTGTAAGTCTCTTTTGTTGTAAATTCATAAAAGACGGGACTCGACTCACAAATTCATAGTCAAGTCCCTTGTGTCTTAATCTTAGACAAAATCCTGTCAAAAGAAAAAGAAGGCCAGTACCAAGACATGTGGCCATTGGGATGAGCATAAAATACAATAAAAGATGCGGATTTTGATATCCCACTCCACAAATCCCTGTCAGCTCATCTGCATCCACACCTGACTTGAGTAAAATTATACAAGTGAGGACGGAGGCGGTGACCCAACTTGCCAGATGGTATAAAGACCATTCCCTCGTTTCCAATGAATTGGCCACACTTTTATTTAGGCTCAATAGCCATGACAGACAGAGACTGACCCACCTGTAATTAACAATTAAATTGGAATTTTAATTAACAGTTTTTGTATTTATTTTATAATTTATTCAGATTGATTTTTTGACTTGCCACAGGGCAGAAGCCATGCCAAAAAAGTAGGTGAGAAGAAAGACGAGGGAGCAGGAGGAAGTGACGAGGGAGCCCTTGGCGAGGAGGTCAAAACCGGTAATTTTGTCAAAAACACAAGGGGCTGAACGAGAGCCAATTAAGACTCCAATACTATAAAATATTTGGCATACTCCAATGTACAATATGGGCCTCTCTGCGGGTGAAGTGAGTGTCTAGATAAAAAATTAAAATTTTAATTAATTTTTAATTTACAATTAAATAAAAATAAATATCTTACCCGGGCAATTGTAGTAGAGAGAACAACGACAATTAAGGTGAGAAGGAAACTAAAGAGAGCCCATATAAAAGCATAGCGACTGGCATGATCCTTCTCATTCTGTGTGAAAAGTCCACTCCCTCCTTGACAACGTATAAAACATTCACCCCGACTACTTATTTTTGTACCACAATCTCCCTTTAAATTGTCACCGGAAATGGCAGGGGTCCTCAATATTGGACCGGAAGTAAAGACGTAAGGATTGTCAAAAGATGGATGGGGACTAAAAGTAGCAAAATTTTCATGACTCTCTTTTAATTGGGGTTTCCATGAAGTGGGAGAGCCAGAGGATGAAGATGGAGCAGAATTGGAGCTGGAACCGGAACCGGAAGTTTGTCCAGGAGAGGATTCACCAGGTATGCACATATTTTGATGATTATTTTCCGGATGAAATAAATCACAATTAAGGGATGCTGGCCAAGTAAATCCAAATCCATTCAAAACTGGTTGACAACCCGAACGAACTTGTTCACATAAACTACGACATGGTCCAATTGGTTGGGATACTTTTTCGGTGCAGAGGTCATCCTGACAACGTCTATTTAAATTTAATTGTCAATTAATTATTTAATTTTAAATTAAATTCAAAAAACTCACTGCATAAGTGGACTACACATGGGGACGTAGGCTGAACACAAGAATAATTTTAATTGAGCACTACAGTTGTATCTATAAAAAAACAATAAGTGAATTAATTTTAATAATTTAAAATTTTAATTACAATTAAACTCACTGTATCAAAGGAAAAAAAGTTCGAAGAAGAGCCTCAGTATCCTCCTGACTATTATGGCCAACATGCCCTACCGGCATCACCGTCTCGTTGTAACCGACTCCCATGCAAAGTTCTATAAAATTACAATTAGAAATCAAATTTAAATTTAAAATTAAATAAAAAATTTAATTTTTATCCTCACCAATTTTAATAGGCTCACAAGTACTAGGGATTCCACTGAGATGTCCATGCATAAAATGATTCGTCGGCACATAATCCTCACTCTTGGACCCCGTCACGTAAAGTAGGAGGAGGAGAAGACGAATTAAATGAATTTTAATTGTCATTTTAATTGACTTGAAAAAAAACCCAGGGGAATTTAATTATAAATTAAGATAATAAAGTGGAGACATAATAACGAGAGGGTAAAGTGGGTGCTAATGGCTATGTGTGAATTTTTCACTTTTGCTTCATTCTCAATCTCGTTTATAAATGAAAGCACAGGCACAGAGTGAGAGAGAGAGATGAAGACTGACTGTGAGAAGAGACTAAAAACTTTTTGGGAGGAAGAACGGAGAGCCAGATGGAGAGGGGGGGAGGGAGAAGTACAAAAGACAAAAAAATTCCCTTTTGTCTACTCTCCATGTCAAAATTGTTGGATCCTTCATTTTTCATTGGGTTGAAGATGGGCTCTGGGTGAAGAATTTTGGGGGTGAGGGTAGATTTTGACGTGAAGAGGCACAGCGTGAGTTGTTCAAGGTTCTTGTTCTGTGTTGGGTTGAAAGGAAACAGAAAATCTTTTGCATTTTTAACAAAGTATACAAAAACAGAATTTTAACAAGGTACAGACACACAGTTTAACTTTTTTTCCAAAGCCTTCAAGCCATTGGCCCCTTGTTATATACTTGGATGTGGACTTTTAATGGCAACTCTCCTTTTATTTATTTTTCTTTACTCTCTCTCTCTCTCTCTACATTTGAAAGACCTGTTCCATGTTTAGTAAACGGGCTATGGATATTGGATGTAGAGCGTACCTTTTTGTGGAAACTTGATCTCTTTTTTTCAATTCCCATTTCTCTTTCTCTCTCTCCCTCCCTTGTCCTTCCTTTTGGTCCTGACTTGGGATTTATTTTATCTTTGGAATTAAATGATAAGGGATGATTTTTTTTCATTGATAAAAGGGGAGAATTTATTGTGAGGGATTTGAGAGACTTGACAATTGAGTGGATATTTTTTATGGGTCAATTTATGATGATTGGGGCTGGACATTTTTTGAATTTTTGGAACTGAGATGAATTCAGAAGGATTAGAGTGGGGAAGGAAATTTATTTTGTATGGGGAATATTTCCGGAAATGTTTTCATTTTTTGTTATGTAATAAAATTATATTTTTAAAAATTTGACAAAGAGGGGAAAATATTTTTGTGTTTAAATTGTTGTGAGAATTTGCATAATTGGGGGAAAATCATGTAAGATGATTGGTTAATTTTGGAGGGATTTCGAGTAGAATATTCCAGAATTATGCAGATTATGACATAAGATTTAATTGGGTAAAGATAAAGATTGAAAGAGTTCAAGCTGTTGGGAGTAAAATGATTTGTCGCACACACTTGAGGGAGGAGCTTGGGGCGTGCGGAGAGAATGCAACAGCACGGTAAGTGAGTGACAAAATTAGATTGACAGATCAGTGACAGACGAATTTTCAAGAGCTGAGGATGTTGAATTGCCTCTTAGAAGATTAAAGAAAAATAGATTTTGTGAACAAGCTCCATATTTTATATTGTTATTCAATAGGGAAAGAAATATAATTTGTGTGAGTGTAATATAAAATTCTTCAAATTAATTAATAAAGAAAAGACAAAGATTAATTAATTTTGTGCTCTTATAGTGTTGTGGGAAGACTTATTCTCATCAATACTAGACTATCACTCCCGTGTGAAGATTTCCATGGTAAAGATTGAAAATAGAAAGATTAGGAAAGTACATTTTACATATTAAATTAACCAACACACTCTTACTTAACTAGGAAAGGGAGATTAGAACTTGGACGAATAATAAGTTCAATTTTAGTCTGAAGAGGAAGAGAAGAGTAAATCCCATATGTAAAAGGCAAAGTTGTTGGAGGGTTTTTAATGGGACTGAGGATTGTAATCAGTGCGACTCATGATTCGGTGTCTAATAATTTTACTATCATTTTCTGTGAAATTATCTGCTTGTAAACTAACTGAGCTATAAACTAGCACAAATGCTTGAATACCCTTACAATGTATTTTCACAATTGCTATTTACAATTTTATAAAGTTAAATATTTAATTAGGAAACTTGAAGACTTAATTTAATCCCAAACCCTGTAAAAATGAAAGTGTAATGTTGGGAATTAAATGTAAATGTCAAGTAGGCAAAAAAATTTCTTTGTTTACATTGGTAAGTTAATATTGTTGAGCAGTAATTTTACATGGTTTTTAATCATAGAACCACTTGACCCCTATCATAAAAGATGATTGACACAATGAAATGTTTATCGGAAAAGGTGAAATTCAAAATCATTTCTACTTCCTTATGGTGTCGTTGACTAAATTCTACAGCCGGAGCTCGTAAGGGTCCACGTCCAACACGTCTAGCATGTGATTACCCAGCAACTCATCACCCCGATATTTTGTCACCTCAAAACTCATCACTTAATAATTTTGTCATATTTGGTTGATTACAATTAATATTTTAATTAGCAGACACTCTTTTTTTCACTCTTCTAATTCTGATTAATTGTAGTTAATGATGGTTCTTCAAAAATATAATTTAAATAATCATCATGTCATTTTTTATTGGTTATCCAGTCTTCTCTGTAGATTATTACAAAAAATTCGTTTTAAAATCGAAATCAAAGGTGATTAATGTGAAATGAGAATGGAGGACTCTTATTTACTATTTAATTTTAAATGATTTTTTTACTTTTAAAATACTTTTATAAAAGTTTTTTTTAATAGAAAATGAATTTTTTACAATGCATTGTAATATTTAAGTAGAAAAAGAGCTAGTAAAAATATTTATTATGGCGAATTAAACTGGCAATAATATTTTCATTTTAAAAAAACAAGAAATCCCCTAAATTCCCATTCAAAATGACATTGCCCCTTTAATAAAAGAGGAACCAAATTGCAATCAAAACAGTCAATGTGTCTATGTAATGGGTGACGTAAAAAAGTTTTCAGAATAAGACACTTCATTGATTTTGTAGGGGGTCTTGGTCCAGTTGAGATATGTGGGGTAGCCAAAACTTGGAGTTTGACCTCATATCGTTACCCCTGCCCCATGTTGACTGAAACAGCCCCACCTTTATTAATTTCGTGTCACATTCATTCATTCCCCCTCCAGGCTACTCCACTTCCACTCAGGTATACTTAAGCATACTTTAATTAAAAATTTAAGGTACCTAATTAAAATCTCTTTAGACTATTGACGAGATGAGCACAGGGGCCCAAATTGGTCACCCCATGAATGCCTTTGAAGGTTACGATGAAGATGACAAAGAATAGGACCACGAAGCAGCCAATTTGATGCTAGAAACTTTGGCCAATGCCAAAAACTTTATTGACACTCAAAACCATTTTGTTTTTTCCATCCCGACTCATCGAGCTGTAACGGAAAGAATTACGGATGGTTCAGCGGTAGAATAAACTTGGAATTTTAAATACAATTAAATGGAACCATAAACAATGAAAATGTGTGGACAAAATTAATCCAACTTGTCATAATTGTAGTTCACAATTTTCCATACAAAGTTTAAATGACTCCATTCTACGCTAATACGCTCAGTAGACCAACTTGAAGGTACATAGGACGCTTTGAGCCATCAGAAATAGGGATTTAAATGGATCTCTCCAAATCCTTCAGGATCGAATTTTGAGAATAAAATTCTCCACTTGTCTATGCCCTCATCTCCTGATGGTTCCTCCTCTGGATATTTGAATTTGGATCTTATTAGGGATGGATAGCCCACTAACACTTGTCTTGTATCAAATTGATGACTTCTTGATCCTCCATCCTCAATGACAACTTTACTATCCTCATCATCACAGTCAGAGTCATGAAAGGAAGAGTCAACTTTTTGTCCTCCATTAAAATTACCATTTAGATTGTCACCTTGTTGACACTCTTCATTTCTTGAGTCACCATCCCTCCCCCCTTCCCCATTGTCTCGAACAATTCTCAATTCCTTCTCCGTCTCTGTGAACAATAAAGTCCCATCCCCACAACGGGATTCCATCTCACTTCATCTCCACACGTCCTGTTTTTCAATATCTTGGGCAACTTTTTGGGTCTCATCAAGAGTCCGGTCCAGTCCTTGTTTTGGATTGATTGCAAGTTGGTCATGGACCATCATCAATTGTCTTTCAAGTTCCATGACCAAATCCAACTTTAATGTCTCATCCTTCCTCATGACCACTAAAGTTGAGTCCCCATTCTCCTTGTCTTCCTCCATGACAAGAGTCCTTCTGGACTTTTGGGACTCAACTCCATTCACACATTCGTGGCTGTACTGGGTCACATTCTCGACCAACTTTTTTAATTTATGCCCTCCATCCGAGTCCACGACCGTCGTCGTTGGACTCCAATTTAATCCCTCCTTGTCCGTCATAGTTGGGGTCATCAATGATTTCAGATGGTTCAAGAATCCCCACCTCATCTTGACTCTCTTTTTGACTCTTCTTATTAAATGTAATCTTGAAAATTATCTCCACTCCATGTAATCCCTTTCTTTTTAGTCCTATACAAAAACAAAGGCATAAATTTTTTTTACAAACTATTGACAATACAAAAAGTTGTTTTTAGAATTGACTGAAATTTTTTAAACTGTTGAAAAAATGCTCAAGTTTTGAAGACTAAGAGACGCACGTGTGTGTGGGGGATAAGGGAGGAATGGCACAAAAAAGTTTGGCGTAAATCATTCAAAAAGTTTAAAATAAGTAGAGGCTCCATGTATTCAAGTAGGGAAAGAGGAAGGAAGGCTGGTTTTCATGGATCAGCTGTAGAATGACCACAAGTGATAAAAAAACATGTAGTCTGTGAAATATCACATGTTCGGGGGGAACAAGTCTATATTTTCAGATGTGGAGGAAAATTTTGAGAGAAAAACGAAGGAAGGAGAACATAATTCATTGTTTCAGTTTTCCTTCCGCCCCCCTCCTCCCGTCCTCCTCAAGTCTCAAGAGTTGAAAGTGGAGAGACAAGTTGGTCTTTGTACAAGAATCGAGTCGAGGAGGGAGTCCATCCAGAGACCAAAAGATTCCTCTTGCACTTGTCTCAAGGGAATCAAAACTTTCAAGTTCTATAAGACAAGTAAATTTAGTCAAGGATGAGGAAATTGTGATACATTGAAATATATGCATATGATGAATATTATCCAAAATAGTGACTCTATAATATTCTTGAACCATTCATATTCCCAACTCCCATTTTTTCTCTACATCAAAGTCACTTTGATGCCAGAGAAAGTACAAGTGGAGACGTTGAGACAGATGCATAATATAGACTGTCATTTATTTATGCATTATTGGCTCCAACAAGACACACAAGAAAAGGGGGAACCGGAAACCGATTAAAATTGACGTGATTAATGTTTAAATCTTAGAGAGAAAACCATGACACCATCCTCGGCGTCTTCAACTAATTTCCCTATTGTCTCCTCACTCCAATCTCTTATCCTCCTCCTCTTCTTACATAAACTTCAT
This sequence comes from Arrhopalites spinosus, assembly GCA_034700945.1. NCBI lineage: Eukaryota > Metazoa > Arthropoda > Collembola > Symphypleona > Arrhopalitidae > Arrhopalites > Arrhopalites spinosus. The sequence continues at coordinate 10,317 of JAQIVZ010003329.1, forward strand.
TTAGTACATTAAAGCCCTTCCAATAATTTATTGAGATTTTCTACAGTGATTTATTACCATTTACCATTCAAAATTTTCACATAAAATGTCAAAAAAAAATATACAAAGTGGAGCCATTAAATATTCCACATTCCACATTCCATAATATTCTACCTTTATTTTTTCCCAACCTCCGCCTCCTTTGGTTCACCACACCTACCTCCTTTGCAAAAAATTATATTCGCACAGGGATGGAAGGGATCGTGTTGGGAATTTTGGATGGAATTGAGGCTACACATGTACACACAAACACAAACATAGAAGGGAAAGAATAATGACTGAACCCCCCTTCACCAAAAGTAAAAAAACTAAATTTATTTCATATGGGAAGTAAACAAGGGTGAGTATAAGAGCCTATGAGTGTATGAAATCTGACAAAAGTCCACCTAAACGATTGATGGGGATGTCAGATAAAAGTTGATTTCAGATTTAATTTCTTTCCTTCTCTTTTCCATTTAACAAACTTTTAGTCTCAGAGTTGATTCATCGAGTCTGGCCAGAATTGGAAATTATTCATCATGTCTCAGACTGAGGGTGTCATGGGAGGTCAATGAAAAAAAAGTTATTGCACAATAGCATGCAAAATAATGAACCAAATTTAGTTTTTGACAACCACAGTCCTCTATCATTGGATTTGTAATTAAGAATATTTAATTGTCCATGAATTATATTTCTCATCAAACAAACTGAAGGAATTTCTCAAAAGGTCAAAAAAAACCGGTGGTGGTGGATTGGGGACGGAGAGACTCGTGACCCCTTGGAGTTGAAAAGGAATGAATTATAATGGTCCAATTCTGTCTAAACCCACTCAAATTGATTTGACTTTCTCTTTCCCTTTCTCTAATGACATTTTGAATGGGAAATCGTGGACATTATTCTTTATGTGTTGATCAACCCGATTAATTCCCATGAATTATGGACCATGACCAAAGAAACATGGAAAGGATTCCACCAAAATATTTCCAGGCGTAGAAAATTGGGGGACAAGAGAGAGAGGGGGGAGATAAATGAGAAAACGTATTAGTAATTTTCCAATGAAATAAAATGAGGAAAAAGAGGGGGGAGGGTGGTGGATATAAAATGAAATGGTGTCACCTCAAGTTTTGTATGGACACTGAATATGTAGGAATGACTCATATGATTCATTATTGTGGTGGATTAAAAATGAAATTAAAGGATACAGACACACATTTCCATTAAATTAATGATAAAGTCAATTCTCATTCCCCAACTTTTTGAAGTAGAAAATTAAAGGTAGAGAGAGAGAGGATTCATCATGTGGGAGCAACAAGATGGTTAGAGATTGGACAGAGCACGCAATTTCAATAATATTACACTCATATATCCCTTGTATAGATAGCCCTATAATAAAAGGATATGGAATCACAAGGCACACAGGAGAACTGGGCAAATTGGATTCCGACTTTGAACCCCTTGCCCCGGATCCGAAAAAAACGTAGCCCAACTTCAAATTCCCAATGGACTTGATCTTGACATGCCCCGACTTTCTCGTCTCCATTTCTTTTTGGTGTCTATGCCATCTCCACATTTCTTCCTCATCCGGATAAGCTCAACCAAGACAATTCAATTGTAGCCTCAGGCCTATGGTCAGTGTAATGGTCAGTGTAAAAAATCAAGGGTGACAAATACTACGAGTCATGGGGAGGATTTACTCAATTCTATTAAATATCATGTTGTTAATGCACTAATTTAATTTTAAAATTAAATTAATGATGGAATAAAACTTACTAATTGGTTGTCATTTACACGAGGCTCCATGGGCTTGACACTGACAAGACTCTGTGTGTTGATTTGATTTCAGAAAAACTTTCCCTTTTTGATCTCAAAATGTACAGACGGACGCACAACACAATGGGCAATGTCAATGGAGATGGGAGAGGTCAATTCAACAATGATGACTCCATGACAAGATGAGTAGAATGGTAAAGAAGAGTGAAATGAGTTTTTAAAAATTGGATTGATATGCCTGGAAAAGGAGGGAGGATGTTGGCACTTTGGCGGTCACTGAGAGACTCAAATGCAAGTGTGGAAGTTGGCGTAGCAGTGAGACAGGGACAAGTTTAGACATTCCATGTGTAGCATTTTATGTACATTGTACAGTATTCTGTACATATCTCCTCCTCATCATTCCCTCTTCCCTCCCGTCTCCCGTCCATGACTATGCTTTAGGACATGCCGGGTAGGAGTGGGTAACAAGTGCATGGAAACCCACACTGTCTCATCCTCTCCCTTGTCCCTTTTAACCTACTCCTTAGTCTTTACATAAGTTCTAGACAACTTTGAATCCTCCTTTTTGGCTTCCGCTAAACATTTTACCAACACTTTACATTTACTTTTACCCCAAAATAATATTTCTGTTTTTTACTCCTCATGTAATTTATCCACTTTTCAGCCTCATCCTCTTCCCGAGAATTATTTAAGAGTTTGCACAAGGAGGGGTGAGAAGGGAACATTTATTTTTCTCTGATTCATTTTCTCCTCCACATTTCGTGTAGAGATGAGAGATGAGGCACAATCCCTTGGATTCGATGCATACTTTGGAATTTTCCACTACTAAATTAAGGATGCTCAGGATGATGAGACGTGTGAGAGAGGGGGACAGAGAATAACACAAAAAATACAGGATAAAGTATGTATGTCCATTACTCTCCGAATGCGGAATGATGCATAGAGGAAAATGATGGAGGGAACCCTCACCCATGTCGACTGAGTCATACACTTCCACTTCCCAAAAACCTGCCCAAAAACATTTTCTTTCCTCCCCCCTCATCAGCCTCATCCACCCCGAAACATGAACATTACCATGGCTTTCTTTTCCCCCAAATCATGACGACAGAATGGGCCACTCTTATCAAAAGGGAACAACTTTTATGTTCCTTTAAGACTTTCGAGGGAACCCCGTCTCATCCTTTCATTGGACCTCTAATCATCCTTCCAGGATTCCAGGATTTCGACACAGGGACCCAAAAACCTGTCACCGCCTTCCTTGACATTCCAAACAAGAATTACATAGAAGGAGTTGGGGAGGGGGACAACTTTTTCATCCGTTCCTTCTAAATGATCCATCATAAGAAAACTATATATTCCCTATTTTTAATGACCCTATATCATGATGATGAGGGGGAGGGGGAAAAGCAAAATAATTTTTAGTTTTAACATAAAAAAAGATGATGGAAGGAGGAGGGGGGATTTTTCTACTGTAATATGCATCTCATATAGTTCCATGTTGGGGGCGGAAATGATGATAAGGAAAATATTAGTGGACTCGTTGGCTAATTTATGAAGGCTCATCATCATAACGCTGATAGTGATTTGGGTCCATTATGAAAAATAATATTTTCCCATTCGGGACATGAATTGAATTCATAGAATTCATAAAATCTCCCTACCTCTACATTTTTCAAATGATGATGAGCTCAGGATGGAAGGGAGGTAATGTGAAAATGTAGAAAATATTCGACTCGGTTTTGTTAAATAAAGTTGCGAGTAGAAAGTAAATAGAGCTTGGGTTTATTCCATTGTCTCTGTGTACCAATCCATTAAGGCTGTGAATGCAAGGTGTATGCTTATACATGAAAGAAGAATCAAGTCGAGAGTAGAAGATGCACAAAATGAAATAGACCAAGGAATATATTATTGAACTACCTATACGTAGAAAAATCTCCTTCCCCTCCACAGGGATGGCCGGGTGCAATCAGGAATTATATAAAAAGTGGGGTGAAAGCAAAATGACGAAACTCTTCCTCACTCAAGCCAATTTTTATTCCTACAAAGACACTAAAATAAAATCAAGCCTCTCCCTTCATAAATGTTTGTCATGCATATCTCCATTTCCTATATTCCCCTTGCCACGTCCAAGAGATGAAAAGTTTCAACTTTCTCCAACACTTGATTTCTCTACTCAGACGCTATCAAATGCTTCTGAGGAGGAATGCTCATAAAGGTAGACAGTCACTTGTTTATTGTGTGCCCTAATATCTAATATTTGTACCATTTTCCCTCTCATGTCTACAGGGACCCAAGTTTCATCTCTCTTCTACCTCCATCCAATGGATTGTGTACTACACACATTAGTGTGCAGTCCAAATTTACTTCCATATATAATGGACTTTGTACAGAGCCTTGATTCTCTTCATCTGCATCTTCATCGGCTTCCTCCGCGTAGCCAATGTCCACGTTTTGATTCTTTTGTGTAAATGAAAACTTGTGCAAGTCATAAAGTGTGACACAGT
>JAQIVZ010003330.1:0-14605 GCA_034700945.1 Arrhopalites spinosus
CTTTGACTACAAAAAAGAATTCAATTATCCTCGAGGGATCGTCTTTGACAACAGTGGTAAAATTAATTTAATTATCTTTTTCATCTGATTTTGATAAATACAATAATAATCTTAATTAATTATGAATTAATCTATTTCTCATGTAGGACGAAATCTTTTTGTGACTGATTTCAACCTGAACGCCGTATTCAAATTGGACGTGGGTTTCCAGAAAAAGACAGATTTTTTTACCGAAAACTTGAATCGACCCCATGGACTGACCGTGGACCAGGCTGGGAATGTTCTCATTTGTGACTCCAAGTAAGTTTAGTTTTGAATTATTTTGTAATTAATCAATCACGAATTTTGATGAAACTAATTTAATAATGAATTTTAATTTTGAAGGAAAAATTGCATTCGTGTGGTGAATTCTGCGGGTCAGTATGTTTGCTCCATTGACGGAATTAGACGTGGGAGGAACTCTGAACTGTCCGAGCCTCAAGACATTGCTGTGTTGAATGGAGGTCAAGTGGTTGTCGTGGACGCTACTGGACGCCTTCACAAATTCTAAAAGTGGAACTAAATTCTTCTTTTGAATTTTACACATCAGCTGTCATTATGTAATACATATTCAAAATTTCATCTTTAAACATTAGATTTGAATACCCTTTTTACTTTCTTTTAGTTTTCCCATTTTCTTACACTTTTATAACAATCTTTTACTGAAACATTAAGTAGATAATCGTGATTAATATTCACCGATTTTGTTACGACGGAGTACACTTTTTTGTACATTTAAAGGTTTGAAAATAAAGAATTTCAAAAATGAAAAATTTTTGTCTTGTTTCTATATACGAAATTCTAAATGTTCCAAAAAATTTAATTATTTTCATATGACTTGACAATTCTTTAATACTGCACTAAATTATTTTCATGCTAGTTTTAGATTGCAAAATTTACAATTAGTATATTTATGGCAAGCATTTTTAAGTAATAAGAAATGACACTGAATATAAAATTAACAATTTTTAAAATCTCAATTTATTTCCAAATCCACGAGACTCTCGTCTCATCCTTCATAATCATTCCAACTAGTATAAAATATTCTATATATGATAAAATTTAAATAAAATATTCCATTAAATTTTATAAAATATTAAGTTTCCTCTTCAACCAGAGTATTTTCGTCATCCGTGTCAGCTTCATCTTCAGTCCTCTCCGTTTCGGGTAGTGTAAAAGCTCCTGAATTGGGGTCTGTCGAGACAGTAAATTCCGTTTCGGTCTCCACATCCTCCTCACTTCCTTGTGACCTGTAACTGTCGAGACTTCCTTTTTGCTTGGCAGCTGTAATATTTTGTGCCCTAGCAGCTAAGGCAATCATTTTAGCTGCTGACTTGAAGTAGAATGGATGGAATATCTTCGTCTCTCTCTTGACAGCCTGTGATTTTCAAAATAATTATTAAAGTACATGTTCATAAATAATTATAGCCAAAATATAAATCTTGACCTCTTCATCTCGAGACACCAAACTTTCCAAATACTCTGGAGTCTTGGGATTGGCTGGATCTGCTATCGTCACTGCAATTACAAGTGAACAAAGAATTGTTAAAAAAACAGTAGAAAAATGTTGATGAACAAACATCAGAAAATACGTCATCGACAACACTAACAAAAGTGAATAAAAAAGGGTACTCACAAACAGTGACACAACCGTCCAAAGTTCCCAAAACGACGGACTTGCCATCGGCTGTTGTGTCAATTGAAGACAATTCAGCTGGGACTCGATATGTTGCTATCAACTCTGCATCACTCGTCCTAAAATGATTTACACAATTATTAATATTTCATGTATGAACAATAGTAATTTATTACCTGAAAACTCTAATTGTTTTTCTTCCGCTATGATAATACAGAACATATTCATCTGTTCTATTGAACATGGTGATGATTGTGAACACTCCTTCAGCAACCTTCAGACAAAATTAATATTAAATCTTCAACTAATTTAAATCAAATATGTTTTAGTATTACTAACCTTTGGAATGAAAGTACGGATAGTTTTGCCATGTTTCAGGTCAATAAGTTCCAAACCACCTCGTCCTGGAGCATAAAGTCCATATTTTCCATCTTTAGTGCACTTGCCACCCCATTTTGGAATGGACCGAACAAACTTTTTTGTTTTGACATCAATTATATTCCCCTTGTCCGAGTCAATCAGTGCAATCTGAAATTAAAAAAAAAACATTCTTGTTAGTTTTGATCAGAATTTATAATAATGGAAAATGATTTTCTATATGGAATCACACCTGAGTAGCTCTTTTGGGAACAGCTAGAATAGCAAAATAGTCTTTGAAATTTGGGTACTTTAAAATAATTTTATGGGACATGATTCCAGTCTTCCCATGGAAAATGTACAGAGTATCCTTCAACTTTTCAAACCCTGGACCAACAAGGAGGGACGAGTCTGACGTGGCAATTAAATTACGAAGATTTTTAATTGGATATTCAAATTCATATAGTCTGTCTCCGTGTGGCATTGCCCTTGCAATGATGTGACATCTGAAATAGTAAAGAACTTTAAAATTACTATTCTGTATAAATTAATTAATTAGTTAATTTAATTTATTATGGTCATAATTAAATATACTTTAGATCAACGCCTCCAATTTTAGACGCCGTTATAAATATTTGATCTTTGTCAATAAAAAACATTTGTTTGATCCCTTCCTGCTCCTCCTTGAATAAAACTTTGAGCTCCTCCACACTCCAAATTATGACACATCCCGACTCGGCTCCAATAATGTAACTAAAATAAATAACATTAATTATTATTGTGTACAATTAAAATTGAGATAAATAATTTCTTCATTTACTTTCCACTCTTTGTAATGACGGCATGAGTGACAATGGCTCCTAAGGGAGAGTCTGCAAGTTTTGCAACTAATTTGCCAGTCCTTAAAAAAATACAACAATTTTAAATGAAATAAGTAATTATCTTACAAGCTAATTTCACTGGTGAAAATTAAATGGCTACTCACCTTAAATCCCAAATTCCAATGCAACTTCGAGTGGCTGTAGCGACCAACATTGAAGATGGAGAGATGCTAATTGAGTCAATTTGAAGCTCATGACGATCAATGACATGGACTTGTTCAAAAATATTGTTAATATTCCACACTTTCACTGTTCGATCAATGGATGAAGTAATAACAGAATTCCAATTTCCAATTGTTAAACTACAAATCTTAATTATTCGTCCGAAATGAGCGTCCAAACTCTGTTTTAAAAAAGAGATCAATTAATTTAACATCATTAAAATATATTTAAGTGAATTTTATTCACCTTGAGCAATTCTCCTGTCTGCATATCCCAGACGTACAAATTTTTCCTGTGTAAATTAATTATGAAAGTAAAATTAATTAAATTAATTTTGAATCATAATTCATGAATATTATTTTAATTAATTACCGAACTCCAGCAATTGCATAAGTACTGTCTCGAGACAAAACACAAGAGTTGGACTCCATCAATTTTGTAGAAATATTACGAATTCCATTATCTGGAAGGAGGAGTGTCACCATTTTACCTGATGAGAGGCTCAGGACCTAAATAAAATAAAAAATTTCAATAATTGAAATTATTACAATTACTAATTATAATTTAAAGTAAAATTCGTTTAAATAACCTTGTAGCCCATCATGAAAGTGCCAACAATGAAATGTTCTTCTTGTGAAAATTGTAGTTGAATTAATTTGTCAGTGTTTGCGTCGTACATTCGGTCAACCTGCCATTGGTCACTAACTAAATTCATTTCGACTACAGCATTCCCATGGGCTTCAATACAGGTGTAGAGTTTTGTTCTTGATATGCTAATGACTAGAGCACTGAAATCATAATCACCAAAAAATATTAAAAATTTTTAGAATAAACTAAATTGTAATTTTAATTAAGTAAAATTCACCCATGAAAATTAAGTGGGACTGTTTCCTCATTGTCAACGGAAGTAATGAGTTGCATCTAAAATTAATTAATAAAAATTAATTTTTTTCAAAGTTTAGTTCTATTTTCAGCAATTAATCCTACTAATTTCATTTCTTGTTAATTGTCATTGTAAAGCTAGTTAAGCCTAAATTAATGTATTACCCTCGTATCGTCTAAACTTCCACTCCAGAGAATCATGAAATAGTCCTTGAGGGTCGAAAAAGTCATGCTTAGGATCGGTTTTAAGTGTTCTGGTAGTGGGATCACTGATTCTATTTCTCCTCTTATACTATTTTCCAAATATAAATAAATTATCATATTGAAAACTAATTTTTTTAAAAAAATTTAACTTACTTGAAAATGACCCAACATCGAAGACCATAGACAATTAAATGCGTATTAAGTAGATAAAGACCAGTTATAGATTTTCTGTCTTGAAGTGGATTTTCAAGGATTTGAAATTCATTGGTGAGCATATTGAGTAGAACGACTTGATTAATATTTGAGAAGGCTGCACCGTAACGATTATCAGGACTAATGACAAGACCTTGTAAAATCCCTTCAATTCCCGGAATGACCTCTCGGCATAAATCACTTGTTGACAAGTCCCATGTCACAAATTTATTTGACACAGAAATTATATATCGAAAATCTGCCGTCAAGCAAAAACCAAATACTGCAAATTGATGACCCTCCAGTGAATACTACAATACAAAGAAATATTATCATTTAATTAATATTTAAATTACTACAATTTTACTCACTTTCAGTGGTCCACCAGGAGTATGTTGACAATGGTAGGCTGGGAGTAGAGCATTACTACAATGCAAAAATATAAGGAAAATTTGATTTGTATATATTTACCTTTAAACTTAATTGTGATTATTACATAATGTATTTCTGTTTTACGTACTGATAAATTCCTTCTCGATCACACTGTCTCAATAAACTCTTGACATTCGGATTAGCACCAATTTCAGGAAGAAGTCGTCCAAGTAATTGAGGGGCCAACATTTGAGAATGATTTAATAAAATTGCTAAAAAATTAATTAATTAATTAAAAAAAGTTAATGTAAAAAATTTGAATTAAATTAATTAAAAGTATAATTTTATTACCTCCTCCCAATCTCAGTGCGTCGGCTACTAACATGATTTCTCTGAAAATATTTCCATTAAAATGATCAACAACTATTTAAAAATTAAGTTTGATTAAATAATAATAATGATATATTTTTTTGAGTGTTTCAGAAGCTGCTATATGAAAAAGAGTTAAAACACCACCAACTTGACTACTAATTTAACTACTTTACATGAAAATGAAAGTGCAGGAGAAGAAACCACAAGAAAATTGTACCTTCTCAGTCGACGCATCAATTCTCTGGAAACAGGATTAGTCACATGGACATGGAGATGCATGCATCAACATGATAATATTTTTTGACAATCATGCAGAGTGAGATCAAAATACATACAACAAGAATTAGAAATTACATTGTGAGACTTCAACTTTTAAAATATAGACATGGACAAACAATTAAAATGGACATTGACAATTAAAATTTCTATTGACATTGATATAAAGCAGACACTGTGAAGAGAGAAAAAAATATGTGCTAAGTACATTCAATTGAGACATGAAGATTTTAACGTTGAATAAAATGTGCTAAATGGACTCTTCAACAAATAATTTATTACCTGGAAGCTTCTTTGTCATTGACATTTAAACAAGCATCCTCATAATCACTAAGGGCAGACTGCAGAGGACAGGATGCAATTTTAGCATGGAGCCATTGATAATTAAATAGAACATGGTTGTACAAATCACTAAATCGTTTGGCTCGAACTAAATGATATGGAAGTTCTCCAAACTGAAAATAAAAAGGACTATTATTATTAAATTGTTTATCATTGTAAATCAATATTGATGAAACTTTTTAACCTTTCTAAGATTGTATCGAGAGACTTTGCCGTCTTTGCCGTAGTACACGAGGGGTTGTGGAGGAACTTTTCTATCTGCAGCACCTTCCTTATCCGCTAAATTAAATCGATGCCGTTGAATTTCAGTATACTTGAAAGGCTATATTAAATTAAATAAACGTATATTATGCTATAATTAATACATATAGGTAATAAATAATTAACTATGGAATTATTTAACTTTCAAACAGATTGTATTTTTATGAACATTGTCTGCTGCCTATTGCAATTTTTCCAGACAAATACATAAAAATTTCATGGGCAGAAAAATGGTCGATTGACACGGAGAGGGTAATGTCAAAAATTGATTTTTAATTATAGTTAATTACAATTAAACCGGTTCTTACCTTGGGGTTACCCCCTCCCCAGAGACCAAGAAAATAGTCGGCAATGGAAGAGTGAAAGTAAATGGCCATTGTCTCATCACTGAAATAACGCTCTCGAGCGGCGTCTCTAAATTGTCTGTATTAAATTCAACTAATTAAATAACTAAATTAATTTAAATAATTACGTAATTAAACGAAAGCCAGTAATGTACCTGTGATACCAACTAAGAACAGAAACACCGTCAGCCTCTCTCTCTGACAAATAATTGGGCAAGTCATTACGAATTCGAGTCCACAATAATGGAGGGATTCGTCTCACTGGAGGCATGTGATATTGATAGACATCATCCAGAACTTTGTCATCAAGAGAAATTAAATCCTAGAAAAAAATAAAATAATTTTCATACTTTTTCTTAATTTCACTCCTAATAAATATTAATTAGTACTTCTAATTCCGTTTCTGAAAGTCCACTCTTAGCTGCTGTGATGTAGGCCAGTGCATGTGTCACTAATAGTCGACCATGCTGAAGAAATAAAACGAGAAGTGAAATAATGAAAGTTTGAAAGTTTAATTTTATAAAATTAATATTTAATTGTAATTACATGCAATTTACCTGAATTTCAATTCTTTCAAAGAGTTTAAAAATAGAGTCCATGACACTCACAGCCAGTTGAGTGTCTTGTGGTTTTGAGTAACTTTTCCATCGACAAATCTCTGCAAAAACTAATTTGACAAAGATTGGGAGAGAACATTCAGCAAGGGCATTACAAACGACACGCCATTGATAATTATTCACATCTCGATTAGCAGCTACAAGCCACTGTCTTATAACATTAGTAGCCAGTGCTTCTCCTAATGAAGCCACTTCCAAAAAACATTCCTCTGAATCTAAAATTCTTCTCAATAGTAAATAATCTTGTGAGATTATTTCATCCTCTGGCTCGTACACACATGAGATGACAATCTACAAAAAATTAATTAATATGTATTACAAAATAATAACAGGTTTATCAGTATCTTCTCATTTACCTTGCAATGTCTCGGTAATTTAGATGGAAGCCACGTAAGTTTATTGGCACCGGAAGCACCAGTCATTTGATCAACAGAGTCTAGAAATACAACAAGGGGTTGTTCAGTCGTCCCAAAACTTAATAATTGTTTAAAATGAGCTGTGAGGGGGACCAAGTCATCTGGAATTTCTTCCATGGGTAGCATCTATTCAACAAAAAAAATTAAATTATTAAATTTATAATAAAATATTTGTAAAAATTTATTTGACACTCACAAAATTATAACTGATTTGTTGACATAGAGAAATTAGCATGGGTGTCAAAGCTGAGGAGTCTGGAGTGGTTCCAAGGAACCGAAGAATTAAGAGAGGAACTGCCCCGGATTCGGCATACCATGGAAAACACATGGCAGCACATTTTGCTAGTAATGAAGTCTTCCCACATCCTCCAGCACCATACAAAACTAACGGAGTATCTTTTTTACCAAGAATATAAGTCTTGGCTGTCGCCAAACTCTCCTCTCGACCGTAGAAAACTTGAACAGAATTATTACAGGCGTGAAGATGTTGCAGAATTTCAGTTACAATCACCCCCTGGGCGGAAGAATCCTCTGATTAATGAGGAAAAAATTAGACAAAAAGTTAGCTTTTTAATTCTAATTTATTTTTAATAAGTTAGAAAATTATTTATCGTTAATAATTTGACTCTAATTTTGTTTTTTTAATTATTTATAATTGATAATTTTAAAAAACCTTTTCTCATTGCTCGATCTACTAATTTTGTAATATTTTTGTAGAAATGGGCCAAAAAATGAGACAAGTATTCTTCATGAGTGTCTTGAGCTAGACCCTCTCGTCCCATCCATTCCACAGTGTATCTACAGATAGGAAAAAAATAATAATTAAACAAGTTGCCATTAAATAATAATTATTTAAAAAGTTTTACTTTTGCATATTCGATGCCTCCATTTTGGCGCACAGTCTTTCATCACGTAAATTACTTAATAGTCTTGCAGCCTCAGCATCCAAACCCCGATTCACAATGTCGAGAAAATTTGAGGCTTTTTTAATATTTTGTAAATTTATATTATTGATGTAACGAATATAGCCAAGACAGTGAGCTTTTGTGTTGTCCACTGCCAGTATTCCATTTATCACTTCTCTCTCCGTTACTGCAATAATTAAATTAGTTAATTAAGAATACTGAATAATTACAGTATTTAATTTAATTACCTGACATGAAATAATTGTGCATCGCCTCCTCATCCATACTCCCATTGATGAAACACATGTGAGCAGCTTTTCTCAGTAATTTTTGCTGTAAAATTGATTAAAAAACATTTTGATCAAAGATAACACACGAACTTACTTAATTTTGACTTTAATTAGTAGTTTCATCTTCTTTTACGAACCATTGTTAACAGAGTATTCCACCATATTGCCTGATCTAAAATAACAGTTAAAATGAATATAAATCCATATTTTCTCGCGATTAAAAATAAATAAAAATTATATTAATTTAATTCACCTTGTGATTGTAATTTGGGCACACGCTAATGACAAATTAAAAAACAATTAAGACATAGTTTTCAGTATTTACACAAATAAATAATTAATAACAAAATAAAACTAACTTTATTATTAAAATTCAGTAGGATGGAAGATATGGGTTGAAGAATAAAGATATGTGGAACTGCATTCGTGTCTTTTTTGTACCTTCAATCAAAATAACAATTAAACAAAAAAAAATTTAGCATGAAAAATATTTAATTACCATAAATCCAGTACATGAACATCAACCCCCATTGACACTAAAGTTTCTTTCAGGAGAATCAATTCGGATGCCACAATAATTGTGGGAATGGGACGATAGCCATACTTTTGTCCCAGAAAAACCTACAAAATAATGTTTGTCCAAAAATAAAAAACACATGAAAATAATTTATTTCTTCCCATTGCAGTTGCACTAATGAAAAAATTTCCAAGAGAAACTTTTAACCTCAAAGTCAAATCTGTTGAAAATCCTTGCAAGAAAAAAACCTATTTTCTTTTATTCAGTTCTCAAATTTCTTTTTCTATAAATAACTATACAGAACAATCATCAGTTCTATTCATCTTCCATAAAAGATTTTGAGAACCTTGGAATAGTTCTCAAAGAACAAAGATTCAAATCGATATTATAGACAAAAGATGAAAATAGTATTATTTTCACTAAGATCATGCACAAATATTATTTAAGTATCATATTCAATTTCATCAGGTAATAATTTACAAGTCAATTAAATTAACTGAACTTGTTTTTCTCCAAAAAACGTCAACGATTGACATGATGAAACTTAAATGAGACTTAAATCAAGCCATCACAAAATAAAAAAAATCAAATTCTTTCCTGTACACCTGTAATTGAAGCATTAGGTCAAAATAACAAAAGGTGAAGTAAAGAATTGACCCACATTAATTCTCTTTAGAAAAATCTTAGTACAAAAATAAGAAAAAAAAATCCTTTCAATTCATTTGACAATAAAATGAACAAGTCAACAAAAAATGAAGGGAGTGTGTGACCATTTGTCATCATCAACACACACAGACACACAAGTGAAAGCTTTTAATGGCTTAGCCGAAGAAAAATACAAAGTAAAAAAAAGAAAAATGCTCTTCAAGGTGGTGGTACTGGGTCGTGTCTGGGACGATCCATTGATTATTTTATAGAGCAAAATACACAAAATACTAGCCTAGTTCTTATCATGGAAATTTTTAGCAAAACTTTCTCCCCAATTCCCCTCCTCCTTAGAAAGAGTCTGACTTTCTCCAATAAAAATGTGATACATTTTTTTTCCTTTATGAAACATTTTGACAAGTTTCTTTTTTTAAAAAAATACTGTTTTTGTCAACATTCTATTCCATTGTACAAATGACATTTGCATGAAAACAAGTTGAGACATGAAAAAAAATTTTTTTTCATGATTGATGGGCAATGCGACAAATTTAATTAAAGGAAATAATTGAAAGTGTTGAGAGTTGAGAAACCAACCACAAAATTAGGACCCATGGACAAGCGTTGACAATTTTTAATCTCTCTCATGCACAATTCAGTCGTCATATGATCATCTGTGGCTTCGTCTCGTACTCCCCATCTCATGTCTACTACCTGCCAATTTAATAATCATAATAATAATTATTATTTATTTAATTTTTGAAAAACATTATTAAAATTTTTATTTTTTCATACCTGAAATTCCAGTCCATGTTTCTCTCGACAATATTCCTTAATTTTGGGATAAACTTCAGCCATCAATGTATTCCTTTCCAATGTTGTGTCTAAATATTTTTTAATCATGATTTTAAAATGATTAATCATGGATAATAATTTTAAATGATTTGAGAGATTATTTTTACCAGTGAAAGTGGAGCTCGTGAAAATTCGTACAATTTTAGAGCTCACAGGAGGGAGTTCTTCAAGACATCCTGCAAAAACTTTGTCAATTGTTCGATCGTCCATTTTAAATAAAAAACAAAAGTTAATTAATTCTTTTGTACTTAACTACAGTTAGAATATGAGAGAGATGTTTTATTTATCTGCCGAGTTTTTTGGATGCGCCCTACTCCCCGGGCCGCAGAAAGCAAACTGAAAGTCGATCAAGAGAAAGTTTTTTTTTTTGCTTGTCCAAAGTTCCGGTGATTCTTTTTAGATCAAACTGATTTGCATAATGACGAGCTAAGGCCAATAAGTAGTGAGTGTGAACTACTTGTCAAAACTAATGGGGACTATTTTTGCATTTTTTGGCAAGTTCTTCTCTGTAGAAAACTAATTCGTCTTTATTTTGCAATACCCAAAGCTCATAAAATCCTATTTTTTACATGCATTTCAGCCATATTATTGTGAATGTTGTGACCATGAAAGTTAAAAAATGCTTTTCATGTGAATTTAGTATTTTTGAACTCTAGAAAATTAATCAGATCAAAATTTGTCGTAGATTTGCACAAATTAAATTTAATTCATTTTAAAAATATCTCATGTGTAGAATTTCAATATGAAAAAATTCCCTTCCGTGAAAAATTCAGCGTCAAGATTGATGAATTTAATTTAATTTGACTCATTCGTGGATCGACTCAAGCCCTCAGGAAGCTGTCAATTTAAAACAAGAGATTAAAATTAATTTTAAATTAAAATGTAGACAAAATTTTAAAATAAATACCGATGAATTAAGAGACGGTTGTTCTGGTTGTTCCATCTTTTTAACATTTCTTTTAGGACATCCCGGACAATTACATTTTGCGTTACATTTACAAGGAACTTTTGAGCCATTAGGATTAGGGGCACACTTTAAATTATTTCCTGCTTGTGGTCCAACATTTGTCTGAATATTTTGTCCCGGAGTTGGTACCGCATTTAAATTATTTTGTGCTGCTCCTCCTTCTGATGGGACTACTGGCTGATTTTTGAGAGCATTACTGGCAAAAGCAGGATTCAAATTGCCGCCACACTCACAAAACCTCCAAGGCCATTGACCTTGTCTCATCAAAGTATCGACAATGGGAACCAGAGAGTCTACCATGCACTTAACCATGATTGAACGCATTAAATTGAATAATTCTTGATGAACTAGATCCTTATGATTGTCAAAAAAATTATCCGCTAATTGTGCAATCAACTGTCTCGTAGAGTCATTGACCAATTGATGTTCATAATCTAATGGAGGAGCACTGGGGTCACGTGGTTCAAAAATTAACTCTTGAGGGTCATGTGGTTTATTTAAACTGGAGAATCTTGGAGTTCGGTTTAATTGAATTGACAGTTCACCCCGAGGTCTTCCCTGTTGCATGTCATTGACGGGAGAGAGAGGACTCAGGCCAACGTTCATTTCATTGGCTCTTATTTGAGCCTCAAAGGCTGCTGCTTCATTCAGACTCAAAGGATTATTTGATTGAGAGAGACGGGATTGAGGAATTGACCCATTGGGAGGAAAAACCGATTGACCTGAATTTGATGCCCCTCCACCACATCCACTAGGACTATGTTGATCACAATTCACTTGACCCAGTTGAGAATTTGTGAGAGCAGGGATGGGGGTAATGTTGAGGTCATTGGGATTGTCTGAGGGTGCAAAATAATTATTTCTACTGTTATTGAAGGGTGGCCCAGGAGGCCCTAAATTATTCATTATTTTTAATTAGAATTTTGAGTGCAAATTTTGAATTTTAATTGCCACAAAGAATTTTAATTGCCACAAAGAATTTTAATTGCCCGGCCATGCCCGAACATAACTCAAGGGCCAAGGCGGAGGGCATGCCCTAGAATCGTTGAAAATGCAATGACAAATGTTCCGTTAAAAATTAACCAGGGCAACAAAGAATTAATTTTATTCAAATCATTTTGTGGCCATTCCATACATATGTGGGCTAGTCATTTCAAGAGGAATGGCAAATTTTGGGTAAGAAAGGTCAATATTTGTACACTTTACATTAGAAAAGTTAACTTGATTGAGAATTTCAGGGGTCGTAAAGTATCTACAGCCCATGAACAAAAGTTGCCAGAAATGAGTCCAGATTGCGAGTTTTTGGAGAAAGAGTTTGAAGCCCCCCGACTTGTCCAGTGTGTGCTCGAGAAAATAATATTTTCCTCCCTTAATAAAATAATTAGTAGTTTGTAAATTAATTTAATTTGTAGATTTTAAATAGGTAAAATTTAAATAATTCTTTTAATTACGGGCTTTAAAACTCGATAGATTTCCTCAACAGCTTTCTTTGGACTGGGTATGCTACACAAGACTTCCGTTGTGATAACAATGTCCACACTGTTGTCTTGAATCTCCGTCATTTTCTCTCCAGATATGTTGTAGAATTTGCCCAGTTTCAGATTCTTATACTGTGATAAAATTAATTATATATAATTAATTACAAAACAAAATCAGTTCCTCACATTTAAAATTTACCGCTTCAATATTTTTTCGAACATCCTTTTCAAAATTTGCATCTGTGTCTACGACGGTCAACTCACAATTTCTGGATTTTGGATAGTAGCGAAAATTGGAGCCTGAAATAATTTTTTAATATTTTAATTAAACTATTTGACTTTAGACTTTTAAGTCTACTTTTTCAGTAAAATGAAGCTAATTAAATTGATGTAATTTAAAAAATTTGGAAACCTGGCCCGACACCAACTTCCAAAATAATTAAAGGAGTTTGTGACTCTGTTTCTTCTTGGAGAGAGGCAAAATGAAATTGTTTACATTTTTCAATCCCTTTAACGTAAATTGGTCCAAGTACATGCAATATTTTTTCAAAACTCCTAAAAAAGAATGAAATTAATTTTTCTATTATGTCAAATTGACATTGTCAATTAAATTATTAATCTAAAATGTTTAGCCATATATTCTGTGTAAGACCTTAGACGAATTGTCTTTCCAAGGGTACCCAAGGGAAGTGTAAAAATACAAAGTAGAGTATGAAATGTGAAATAAGAAAAAAAAACTGAAACAATTTCGCACAAATAATCAACAATCATTCTGAATGAGAAGTTCTGATGATTAAATAAAAGTTTTAATTTTTCATGTTGTCTAACTATGATCACATGGAATCCAAATGTTAGAAGTTCCGCGCTGAAATGTTTAAGGTCATTTTTATTGGGATTCTCAATTTGGGAAGCAAAATGACACATATCCTTTATATCATCCTTCATATCTGTCCGCTTTTCAATTTAATTCTCTGTGGCTGATAATAAATGTAGACATGAATTTTTTGTTCAACTTGAATGCCTTTGGAATTGTATTCTTTGTTTTGTTCAGATTATTCAAAAGGTGACCTACCGGTGCTTATGGGTTAAAAGTTTGGGTAGATTCATCAGAGAGTTTTTTTCAAATGGATTTTCAAATGGATCAGTTTTATCTCATTATTTTTTTAGAAAAAGTTTAGAGAAAATTTGAACATTGAATAGATTTGGCCTTAGAGGCCAAAATTTTAAGTTTGTGAACGAGGGCATGAATGGCAGACAATCATGATACAATGAAATGATTTAGATTAGTAAATAATGAATTAACTAACTTTCAATAAAATGTGAGGTTTAGTTAGATCTTTAGAATTCACAACTGAGAAAAAAACAAATGATATTTAAGAATGCATTTTGTTAGGCAGAGAAATGTCAAGTTTTGTAGATGCAGTTCGTTGGCTAATACAATATTAAATTTATTATGACTTGGTTATTCCCAACATTAAATATAATTTAATAAATTAAAACCAAACTGGACCTTGGCATAAAATATTCAAATAATTTCCCTTCATTGGTATCTGCACTATTGTCCCTTGTTGACATAAGAAATAAAATATGGGGTCAAT
>JAQIVZ010003331.1:0-14602 GCA_034700945.1 Arrhopalites spinosus
GGAGACTGGGCTTTTATTCTTTTGCTGACTACCAAACTGGGCCTATATTGGAGATTGGGCTTCTAATAGAGATAATACGGTATTTATTACTTAAATATTACACCCCCATACTATACTATGGGGCCCATACTACACTCGATATATTTCAAAGCACGAAGTTGACTAAAAAGAATTTCTTTGGAAAGTACAGAGAAAATTACAAATTACCATATTTCCCATTAACAATTAATTCTTTCTACCCATCCAAAGCTATCCTCCTTCAAACATTTCCTGTGAAAGTAGCCATTATCTATAAAAAATACATATATGTACCGTATTCTCTACTATATATGCACATTGTACATTTACACAATATAATGTAGTGTGTCTGGTACAGAGAATGGAAAAAAAAGAGTCCACCGCCAACAATTTTGGAAGAAATAAAAAAAAAAAGACTATTCAACGAATAACCCCCTGGTCTCCAACGTCGTCTGCACACGACATTTTATCTTCTTTTGCCTCTTTCTTTCTGTCTCTCTCTCTAGACTTGTACTCTTGTACTGAGTAGGCTGTGGTTGATTTTACTTTCTTCTACAGTGACTGTACAATCTTTCAAATAATAGTCAGCCACCGTTCTATAGTTTTCCTTCCCCTCAGTCTTTTATACAATGTTCCTCCCGTTAGCACTCTAACTTTGTAGTTTGTATATACATATATATATATTTTTTAGCTCCATTTCACTGTTTTTGTGTACTTCTCCTATCTATCTATCTGTATAACAAGGAAATCCCGAAGGAATTGTGTGACACTATCTGTCCAGACTCTCTTCTGTCCTCTCTTCAAATTAAAGCCCATCTGCACTTTAGGGCACTGCAGGAGAAAAATGAGAAATCCCATTAGAATTTTATAGTAGAAGTAGAAGAAATAAACTTGAACCGACTTGAGCATACACACACTTAATGTATTCATTTCATTTACACACAAAAACTCAAAGACGTACCAACATCAATGTACACACATACGAGGCGGCAAGGAGAAAAGACAGAGAGAGAGACGGACTCAACTTATTATTATATGTCCCTACGTGCACAGCTCAAATGTGATGCTCAGAGAGTTAAAGGCATCAAAATGCTATAAACACAAGACCAAATAAACATTTTAAGACTCCTGAACAAATTTACGAATATCTCTCTATCTCAAGATTCAAGGGATAGAAGTAGGCAAGAATCGTGATTGTCTTGTCTAAACATGCAATCCCGTCCCTCAAGACTCAACAGCCAAAACTATTAGTATAGTTCCTCATCCTCAAGACTCTCTCAAATAAAATGATTTTCTGTAGAGAGAGAGAGACCAAGAGGAAAATAAAATTAATACATTTTTATTTATTCACTCTACAATCCACATGAACTCATTTTCACAGCTGTCAATCATTTTTACACATGTATTGTATGCACACATAAACTGTTAAAAATATTCATTTGTTCTTTTTTGAATTGCTTCAATTATTTTTATTTCCATCCACTTTGTCTCCCTACTTGCACAATTCATAATGATTAAATTCCAGTTAAAACAATTGACCACCAAAATAAAATGAAAATAAAAGTCAACTAGATTCTTTCATATTGTCCATCTTCTACTGACAGAGTCTATCGTAAAAGAATTCTCGAAAAACGCCCACTGCCCCCACAATTTTCCTTTTTCTCAATAAAAACTTAATGTTGATAGTTGATACCGTTCATGGCAACGACTGTATCAATTGTATGGCTATCCATATCAATGCTTTGGTCTCTCCCCCAAAAAAATTCAAGACAAATAGCCCATTTAGCATGACATAATTTCTTTTGGTAACAAGTATTAACTCAAGTTTTTATTATGTGTATATGTATACATATACAATATCTAATGTACTCTCTAATATATTTTAGGTATAAGTAATATTAGGACGTTTAGAATGAGAAGGCGGGAGAGAGGGAGAGAGAAAATATTTACAGCCACAAGTACGAAAGTACTCGACTAGGCTATATAGTCAATTCACAATTACACATAAAATACTAAGTTCAGCCAAACGACCTTCTCCACACATTTTATTACGGGCATTCTGACAGTATATGTATACAAATGTATGTACAGAAAAGTAGAATACCTAGTTTCGTGAAACTAACTCAAGCCACACACTAGTGTGATAAATGATCCTATACGTACAACACATGTACAGAGTGATTCCAATGAAACTTTTTCGGCTGTAATTCTTTTGGCCACTTCTTTATTTTAACTGATTTCGAAGCCACCAGTTTCATATATAAAAAAAGATGAAAATTCTGACGACAAGATATCAAATCCAATAGTTCCTTCTAGAATCTTCATGTTCCAATTCCAATCAAGTCCAAATTTTGACATTTCAACAAAAAGTCCATCTTCAAGTTGAAGCGTGCTCTTTCAAAAGAAAACTATTTAGTATCATCATTATGGGTTAATAAATAACCAAGAAATTAAATCTCAAAAGCCTCTACCATCATTAATGTCAGACTGTACATACCTACGAGTAGTCCATAGAAAAAGGGTAGACTAGGAAGAATACCACAAGAAAAAGAAAGAAAAGTAAAGGATGAGTGAAAAAAGAAAGAAGAGAAAAAAGAAAATCCTCCAATAACGAATATTCGAGTATATCTGTCAGTAGAGCTATTAATTTTAAGCCCATTTCTTGAGATCACCAAATGAATTTTAAAAGACCAATGAGTTTCTTTTCCGTACAGTACAGCACAGTAGCTCATTGGAGCCATTTGAAGCCCTCAACTACAACACAGAGGAGGAGAAGGAGAAGGAAAGGAATGTATTGCAAGCCCAAAAAGTGTGCACACTGTGTGCATAATAATGGCTACTTAAAGTAGTAACGTACTTAAGTTTAACATATCTTGAAAAAATCCTCACAGTACTTGTGACGCACCCCCTCCTATTTCACTCAGTCTCACTATATCTCCATGCATGCTAAAAAAATAGAGCTGTATGTATACATGCATACAATTTCCATGTGTGTGGTTTTGTTCCAATGTGTACAAAAATCTATTCAAGTTCTTTTTTTTGGAGGGCTATACAGTGTCACAGTGTGAAAAGGAGAAAATCTTATAAAAAATCAGCGTTGATTTGAAAGCCACGCAGAGACATAAACTAATACTATGGTCCTCCATGGGTAGCGGTAGGAATAGTAGTAGTTACAATGTACATAATAAAAAAAAACACCAAAGAGGAAAAGCAGAGAGAGAGTTTCTTTCAAATAAAAATTCCACTTTGACTCAAGCCTCCTAACTACGTGTCATTCATCTGAGCCAATTATTGGATTCACAACTGGAGAGTATGGTGAGACGAGTTTCATGGAGCCACTTTGGGGAGTTCAGCGGGTGCCAATAATGGACTAGACAGAGGGAGATTCTTTCACCAAATCGTATCTAAATACATTGCCTCTCTACATGTATGCGTATAGCCATAAGAATATAACAATACTCTCAAAGAATTAGAAATGTGTTTCAATATGATGACAAGCATTTACAGAGGTTTATCCTATCCCCTCCCTTCGTATTATAGATAGACAACTGTCTCTTGTCATAAATACAAGCTTAAAAAAAGAAAAGAGTAGAATTGACAAAGATGGTTGGATTTCTCCTTTCTTTCACTTCTTTTACTGCTTTCATCAAGTGTTTCACAGAGAGGGGGGACTTTTCACTCCCTATTTTTTTACTTCAAGTTTTCTAACACTGAGCACTGAGAAAACCAGAGAACTAACCTGTCTCGTTAGATTAGGCCTATATGTTGAGCCTCCCCCCCTCCCCACACACTACATTCTTCATGGTTTGAAGAAAGAGAGGACGGTAGCACAAAGTGCCAAAGAGCATCCATCTATTAGCTGTATCCCCGTCGCCCATCTGATGTAATCAGCTCTGCACAAAATTTAATTTGCGACCTCCGAGCTTTACAAATTGCCTGTCTGGATATTTCGTGCCACAATAAAATGAAAGAAGATCTAGCCAGCAACCAATATTCCCTTCACTTTCTCCCTCACACCCTTTCTCTCTCTCTCTCTCTCTGCATGCACACACATACATACACTAACGTCTCTAAAGTCAGGTCTTTGGTATTTCCTGGTACAAATGGAGCTCTCCTCTCTTTCTCCCTGTCAAATATATACGAGACTCACTGTACATATGAGACTTTCTCCCTGTACTCTCTCTCTCGCCTTCCTTCCTTCCACTAACCAAAGTCAAACCCTCAGACGAGAGACTTTACTCTCTCTAGTCTCAACCATTTCACAGTAGAACAAAAACCGCCAGTCTCTCATTCATACTCTTGCTTACGACTTCCTTCAATTCTTCTCAACTTCCCGCACCAATTTCCTTCGTCCTCTGCCAGTCTTTTCTTCTTCGTCTTCTCTCTCTTTCTCACTTCCTCACATCCTCTCTCTCTCGTACAACTCAAGCATGACAGAAAATTTTGGCTTCAGGGAAATCAGCTCCAGTTTTCCATGGATATTACCAAGGGAACTGTCCAATTCATTGCTGGATACATATAAAAATATATAGGCTTGCTAACCTCGTTCTGTGTTCCTCCATTTGAACCATAATATTGTATGCATATCTCGACTCCATATTTTATATATTATTTATATAGTACAACCAAAATTAATCTGTACATCATACTTTCAAAATACATGAAAACTTTCAATTATACTAGACCTCTTATTAAACTCTTATTAAATTTCTTTCAAATTCTTCCATCTTTAAAATAAATTCCTGTCTACACTACCAAAATTAAATTGATTAACTTGTTCAGCCTGACTTGATACAAGAGAGAAGAGACAGACTTTTGGAGCGGGATACAAATTTCTTTGACCAAGTATACTTTTACACTTTATCATGTTCGTATAACCCAGTACAGACACATGGAGGAGGATCCAGGACAATAACATGTTGTTGTGGTACTTTCTTCGCATCAAATAAAAATACTTGACTTGTATCTCTGTACATATAATACACTACACTGTCACTATACTAGAGATAGACAGTACTCAACCTCATTCAGTCTCAATGGCTCACTGACTTCACGTTCCCATACTCACATTCTCAAATAACCATCTCTCTTTCTCTCTCTCTCTCTCCCTATTCTCTATCCCAATCTTTCTCTCTCAATGAACACTGCCACAACCCCAATTTGCCACATACCAAGATTCTTTTATTTTTACGTGAAAAGATTCATTCATGGGACTCTTTTTCTTTCGTTGTTCCATGAATTAGATTTCAGCTGAATGTCTCCCATTCTCTACTTCTCACTATTGTACACTTAAATCCAAAGAAAAGATCATTCTTCACTCACAATACACTACAGCCCCACTTTGTAATCTGTACACTGTACACTCAATGTTGAGCTTTTAATTCGTTTAAACTTGCTCACCTTTTTCGACGTCCACCACCTTCATCATTGTCCATGTTGTTCCACTGTTGTTGTTGCGGCTGTGAGTGATTCTGAAAAAAACCAAAAATAAATCAAATCTATTAGTTTATCACATAAACTCAATAATCAATTACTAAAATTAGTCAAATCTTAATAAAATAATTGTCCCTGTCATAATTTATGTATCAATAATTTGACCAATTAAAATTAATTTAATTTTCAATATCTATCTTTTGTTTCTCCCCTTGATTTCAACTACAAACAGATGCAGTGAGCCATAAATTAGATTGTTAAAATTAAAATTGTTTTTAAAACAATTACTTTATTAATAAATGAATAATCATGCATGGATTTTTTGTTACACATTTCTTCACAGTAGGCGGAGAACAATTTCCTCGACCACACAAACCAAAACTTCATCAACATATCAAATTATTCCTGGATTATGTCCAAAAAAAATAATTTAACCATTATAATAAATTATTCAAATAGAGACAAAAGCTAGTCATTATTTAAAATAAAGCCGTCACACCTTTTGACTATCCTCGGCTTGACTTTGTACACACGAATGACTAAATAATGACGGATTTTTTAATTATTATCTTTTGTCTTGTACTGTCCAAACGACCAACTACACACGGCAATACAATGAAAATACAAGTCCCTGTGTGCTGCCCACGAACCTGATGCACTTTTTGAATTGCCTTTTTCATAATTGTAATGAAACATAACTCCTGTGTCCAAGATCAAAAGCACGAAACTTTTTAGTAATGAATTGTTGTCAGTACATTCATTACAAATTACAATGACCACACAAATTCGGTCCAAAAATTGTCAATAGAGCATAGAATACATAGAAAAGTTGAAATTTGTCAACCAACAAAATTGTACTCTGTACAAAACTATTTTTGACACTCACGTGCAACTTGTGATGATTACACGATAACGCTCAATGAACATTACATGAAACACATGGGTTGCGACAACCCAACAAAAATATTCATGTAAAATGTAATGAATGGCTTATCATTTCAATCCTATGACGAGTTACGACTGACTGAGTATACATTCAGTTTGAATGCAATCACTGGACCCAACAAGTCAAGTCAAGCTCTATCAAAGTCAAAGCCTTTGACTCAAAGGCAAAAAAAAGATATTAATCTACCTTCTTTACTATTAGTGTTATCACGATTATAAAACGTCAAATTTCATTATGTATCTGTACAAGTACGAGTATAGTTGGACAAATAATAAACTACATAATAATGACGGTGTGCCAAAAACAATTACATATAATTTCATCTCTAAATTGTTTCCTCTAATTGAATTTTTCTTCCTTCATAGTAGGTAAATATTTCTATGACGTGTGTGCGTATTTTTTCAACACATTTTGAATTATTTTGTCCATAATATAAAATTCCAATAAGTAATTCTATTCTTCAATAAAAAAAATAAATAAAACAAACATACAAAAAAAAATCTCTCAAAATCGCTATTGTACAACAAAATGTCTTTGACCGAAAAGTCCTTTTTAGACCTTTTCGGCTTTTCCATATATAGAAAAGCTAGAAAGAATAATATGGAATGAAGTGATGAAAAGTATGTGGACAAGTTATTATCACATGTAGAAAAATGCACATGAAAAAATTCTTAGTAAAAGCCAAAAAGGTAATGAAAGAATGATCAAATTCAAGCCATGATTTTGCTCAACTTTTTCTCTTTGGCAAGAACTTGAGAGAAAAAAAAACATCAAAGAGCCCAAGTATGAGTACAGGATCCAGACAAAAATAATAAAGACAAAATATAATATGTGTAGTAAAAAGTAAACGGAAAAATAGGCATATAATAAAAAAAATAATACAAACTACTACACGAGTGAACACCAAGGTCGACTCTTCAATTTAATTTCGCATTTTGACAACAAGAGTCTATCCCCCTTTTGCTACAATATACTTCTTTTTTGAGCTGTAGCTTCAGATCAGCAATGCTGAACAATCAGACATGAGCCCAACCCTTTCTCTATTTTTCCTTATCATATGTGCTCATCATCTCCCTCCTACGTACCACACATTTCAAGAAAAAAAAACGAGACAGAATCCAAGTTCGTTCAACGATGTACAAAAATACAAGGTAGACTCAAGTGAGCACGTATTGAATTTTTTCTCTCTCACAGACAATACAAATGTTATACTAGTATTTATTTGTATATCTACCAGTAGTACCAATACGTACATACTTTACATTTTACATGCATCCTCTTTTCCTGTTATATGAGATTACATGCATATCAAATGACGGTGCGAATGTTACTCTTTATTTTCTGGACAGAAGGAGCAGACAATACGAAATAAATTACCCATGTCATGTGCCATACTACTACACAGTACACACCGTATCATACACTCTACCAATACACATACATGGCACAATGTATTAGGTAAATAAGTCAAGAGTTAGTAAAACTCGTGTCTTTGTCCTATATGACTGTCTTTCCATTTTAGCCTCTGTCAAAAAAAATATTTCAATATATTTTGACTACATTCAACCATCCGTCCCGTCCCATATAAAAAAAGAGAAAAATTTTGAGACCAAAACTATAACAGTGTATACTCTAGAGAGATATAAAGCGGGCACCAATATCGACGAAGGTCCAAGTGATTTTGATCAATTTCTTGACATCCTCTCATACACACGAGTCCATACGCATGAATCCACTATGGATAACACACGCAAACTTGACTCTCTCTCTCTCTACATAAAATACAAGAGTCAACTCAACAGTCTTCTTTGATGGTCTATCTAAATGTTCAAACTATACTTTCCGGTGAGAGGAAATGAACGTGCTGAAAACTACCTTCTCTATACTTATACAACAAAACTAAAGAGACTCATGTTAAGTAAAGTACACTCACACTTTGGCTCCCTTTGGTACTTTACTCACCCAAACTCAAATAAGAAGCATGGTTAAATAACAACTCAAAAGCTTAGCCATTTAGAAAATAAGCTGACTTCGTGCTCTCGTTCAATCTTTTAATAAGTTTTTTTTCTCCCTATATTTTTTATACTTTGTACTTAATACAGCACAGAGTACTTGATTTTTGAGTATCCCAGCTCACTGTCGAATTTAATTTATGGCTGTGCAAAAATGAATCAACAAACTAAAAAAAAACTCAATTGATACTCCTCTTTCATTCCTTTCGGCACGATAATGATTATTCCTTCAGACATGAGAGAGAGAGAAAGTTGATTTTTACGAGAAGAAAAATACCCGGAAGAAATAGCTAGTATTTTGTACATTATAATTCATAGAGACCCCCACTTGACAGATAGATACCACAAAGATGTAGATTCATAATGCATAGATTAACAGGAAAATCACGAATTATTTTTTTTGTATAATGACTGTCAACACTCTCTCAAACTGATAAAAAGCAACCATTCACTCACAACCTTTTCAATGTCAATAAACACGCACACACACCTATCATCAAAAATTATTATCTCTCATTTTATGAAAAGGACTATTTAAGAGCAGGCACAAAGATTCTAATCGTACATCCTCAAACTGTTGGCCCATTAGTTTAAGTATCAAGTCTTTTTTAGTGCTAAATATCATCCATAAAATACTTGTAGTTAATCAACTCACAAAAATTATTTATACAAGGCTTTCAACAATCACAGAGCAGAGATAACATTAGATGCATTTAGTCGTGCTGTTTCAAAAGAGTGATAATAATAAATACATGATAAATACCAACAAAAAAAACATGGCTTAAGCATCACATGCTCATTTGGATTTTTATCAATCTATTCACGCGTCTCATACACTTAACACTTAACAATATAAAAATCTAAATCCCGTACTGTACTATCACCTGAGTTCTCAAGTATCTATCCATGTACAGTACATTGTATACGATACCAGTCCCACCTTTCAATATTTGACGGTATGACACAAAAGAGTCAATTTACAAATATAAATTACACAGTCGTGAACACTTTAACTAGTTCACGCCTGCTGTACAATTTTTGCAACAACCAATCATAAAAATATATGGACGAAATAAGATTAGCAAATTTTTTGCAAAAACAGATGGGAATTATAATAGAAAAAGACTGTATCAAACATCAAAGACTTTAATATTGACAGATAAATCTATACACAATATTACAACGATAGGTGTGAATAAGAAATACACAAGAGGAGGAGATACAAAAAAAAATTGTACTCTGTGCTCTGCATTCAATTTTATCTCATGATTTATATCGTTCATTTCATTCCATTGCAGCCAACGATGAAAAGTTATAAATTTAAAACAATAAATTAGAGATTTTCAATTCTCTTACCAAAAAAAAACTTTTTTTTTATCACCATCATCACTGTCTAGCTAGATACCTTATTACAATGGCCGCCTATTATACTACTACTGCTATACCTAGAATCTCCAAGAATAGATTTTCAGAGCATCCCAGAAAAGAGTTTAGATTTATGTGTTTCCATTACAATGTATAGTGTGTGTATATGTATATAGATTAGATAAATTTATACTACAAGAATTTTTTTCTTGAGAGTTCAACAGCTCCATGTCTATTGTCCTCTTGATCCTGATATTAGAAACGAATTGTAATTATTCACAAAGTCTAAATATGTACACTAAACCAGCTGGATGGTGAATGGAATAGTGAGTCAAATATCAAATCAAAGACAAAATTTAGAGCAACCATAATATATACATGTAAATAAAAAAATCGATACAAAAATTCTATAAACATCCATCCCCTGTCCATACCATTTGAGTATACTGTACAACATACTACATTACATATTCATATAAATATCAAATAGTCAAAGAGAAAAAAAGAGTTTTAACTCTGATCTATAAGTTATATTTTATGTAGAATAGTTGAAGGCTCAAAAAATGTATCTCATGATGGCTGGTCATACGACGGCAGTTCATTAATCCAATAGGACCATTGTTATTGTAGTCAAAGACTGATAGACAAGAATATATACACCTAAGTAATAGATGAAAAATGTTTGAGGTATAAGATAAGAATTGAGCTGAGCTGCTGAGCGACCAACGAAGAAGAAGTGTGTGTGATTCCTTCTCAGTTCTCAAGTCCACGGACATCATCATCATTATACCTTGAAGGCTACAATGGCTACAAGTTGAAACCAATGAGGAAAAAAAAGCATCTTTTGAATCAATCTTCCATTCACTTTAATTTTAAATACATATCCGCACTGTACTCTGTACTTAAATACTTTTTTTAAGTTTAATACACTTCAAATACCTATGTGTGTGTAGCTATAGGAAATACTAGAGAGAGTGTCTTTATACTCACACCGTACTAATACTCATCTCCCTACACTAAACTCTACAACATGTATAATGTTAATCTGTTAACCTGAATAAAAATCCAAGGATTGCTCTCAATTCAAACAAGAAATCCAACAACTCTAACAACTCTGTCCATTAAATGCAAGGCGAAAGAAACTGCATCCCATCAGACAAGTTCAAAAAAAAATTTTAGACACAAAATGCATGCGAATGCATGCTGTTAACTTCATTGTTATTACTCTAGAGTACAATGTCTCTCTCCGAGTCCTAATGATATTTACACTACGGATAAACATCACAGACATCAATCTTCAATGAGTTTCAATTTCAAACTCTTTTCACATTGTTTTTCAACATTATACACACTTTTCTGAGCTACCATACATGTACACGTTAGTTTAATCATGGTTCTAGTCCTAGTCAGTAAGGTTGCTCTATAGTCATACTTCATATAAGATAGAGAGAAAGACAACTTGAACAAGAAAAAAAATTTAGGTTATACTACAATTACGCTCAATACACAGTACACAACAACTAGAACAGCAGAAGCTGAGACTTGTACAATGTAACAATACAACTCTCGTCTTATACAATTTTTAACAGTTGATTCTCATAGTTTAAAGTTCAGACGAGTCTAAATACAAGTTGCTCATTTTTAGATAGGTAATATGAAACCATTCAATATCAACATTGTAGCATCGTCATCATCAACTACAATACAAAAACCAAGACTAACTAAAACTTGTGGAATCATATATATAATGGTTCACCCCTCATTAAGTCAGATCATGTTATCATAGGATAAAATAGAATACCTAAGTTAAAATGTAACCAAACCAAGATTATTTTAATGTATGCACATTGGCAACATGAAACGAGGGGTTTTTTGTTTGACGAGTACATTTGTCGTATTTAAGCGACTCTCTATGAGAGTCATACCAACACCACAACAAGTTAAACTATACTACTTGATTTTCTCTTTTTTTTCTCCTCCTTCGTCTCACCTATGCCCTAATATAGATAAGGATGCATATAAAAAAATTTCTCAATCACTTGGAAGAAAAAATTTATTTTACTAGAGAATAACAATATTAACCATCCGTTCCAACGCCGCTAGGACACCCACTTTAATTTTTTTTTATTCTCTGTATTTGAGTCATTGTACTCTATATCATCTTGTTTAAAATATTATACACATTCTGTACACATATGCAAGGATACAAGGTACAGCAAATTCACATAAAAAGAGGTAAAACATTGTACTTGTCCAAATCAAGCGTCAGTCATATTAGTCATACATATAATATAATGCATGCATATATGTGTTGTGTGTATGTACACAATAGAGAAGAGATACACTTGAAAAAGACAAGCTCAGGCTTTTTTTTTACTCTTGCTTGAGGAATAAAGCTCAAATAAATTATACATCAACCTTCCATTACACATGATGAATCAAAACTGCCCACCTAAAAAAAATTTACAACAATTTACAAATGAGAGCTTCACCAAACCCTTATTTGGTTTGGTGAAACTTGAAAAGGTCACTTTCATTTCATCAAAAACATGTGAAAATAATACAACATTTTTTTTGCCAAAGTCAAAGAGGGGGATATACTAAATGCAAAATAAATCCTCTTTCGCAAAACTGTCAGCTTGCACGGAAAGAAAGACTGAGGCTGAGCATGCAAACTCCATTACAAAAAAAGAGAGAAGATAGTGCCTCTACACATTTGTACAAGAATTGCGTTCAATTTAACTAACTTTATGACTTTGGAATATTTTCAACCTCACTTTCAATAAATGTCCATTGTCTACCATATTTTGAGGAACCTATATGAGTAAGGTACGTACACTATGACATAAATTGTAGCTTATGAGACGATTTTAGTTTGAAATTGTGAAATTGGTCATATTATATAATCGATTTAAATACAGATGAACATATGGTGTAATAGACATAATACTTTAGTCTAACTTGAATTGTTTATATGGTACATGGTAATGGACTTTTTTCGTTTGACTTGTATTTATCTGATAGAAATTAGTAGGAGAGCTATCCCTTAACTTAACCTTGGTTAAAAATCATCATCTATGTAAAAATAAATAGTATAGACCCGTACTCATTTTACAGCTTCAGCTATACCTATAAAATTGGTATAAAGCTAAAATTGATAGTCAAGTTGAATGTTAAAATGAGCAAGATGACAAGAAAACGACTTACGGAAGAACTATACACAATTTACATTGAATTGGTATGGCCACTATTACGACTAAATGACATCTCCCTCCTCCTATTTGGCGCTCTTTAATTTTCCCTTGGCTATTAGCATAAAAGATTGTAGACTAAAGACTTTCTCTATCTCCAAACCTGTCTTCATACAATACAATTTGGATCTGGACTACAAATGTTTCATGCCATGCCATTCCAGGCCCTCTCTCTATGTCTATCCCCCCATCTTTTCCATTCCAGCTAACTATGTAGTATGTACATATAACATGAAACTCTCAAAATGATTTGGACCTAAAATTAACTAACGTTGGGGCCACAGGGTTAGGAGTAGAAGAGAGAAATGTGGAATATTAAAATGCATAAATATGGAGATATGTACAAAATGAAAGGAACGAAGACAAGTGAAGCTGTAGTATTAGTCTACACATGCATGGAACAGTAGAGTAGCAGTACATGTTCTCTTTCCAATTTTATACATAATGATCCCAAAACTCCAGAGAGAAGGAAAGCGAGAGTCCAGGCCAGAATATCCTGAATCGCAATTAAATCGAAAACTATATCACGTTTTCCGTGTACCCAACCATTAACCAATGCATTCAGCCTTCCAATAAATTCACGAACTAAACCCCATAGTCTCCATATTAAAACACCACTCAACATTGGTAAAATATCCAACAAGCAAACATATTGACTACACATAACTTGTCTCTCTATTCTCTTTGTTGTATAACATTGAATTGCTCATTCTAATCCCCTTCTGGGTTATCCATATACCAACACACATGCAATACAGATATATGTGTGTGTGGAGGGTATGAGAAGCTCATGTGAGGTACTTAATTTTCATGACTCTCTCCCCTACCACCAATATTCTAGCCATACATTCTTAATTTCCCCGATTCACGTTCCACCAATTCCGACCAAGCTCCCTAAACACTAATTTTGCCACGAGTGGATCTGATACAAAACGAATCTCACATGGTACTTGTACTACCAAAATAATCGAACAACAAAAACAACAGCAAATACACGGAAAGGGGGAAGGGTACAAAAAAAAATTAAGTCTTCTCAACAAGGAATTTTTACATCATTGCATACCAATATGTATACACGTATATATTAATGTAGAGTGAATTTCCAAGAGGAATTCCTAAATTCCTAGTACATGTTTTTATTTACCTGTACAAGCTGTCTCAAGAAATAAAATTAAAAAATAACTAGACAAATAGCAAATAAAAAAAATTTCCTTATGAAATTGAATCCTACAAAGGTAATTTCATCTTTTATTTCCTCTGATAAAATGTGCATCAATATGACTACGTAGGTAAATAAATATATAATATTATGAAAAAAGATATCTTGGCTACACACGCACAAGTCAAAAAACTGGAATTGCGTAGCATCCTGTGTGTATAACCCATGTCATAAAATTAAAGCTTACAGTACATGACATGTAATGCATAAAATAATATAGTCATCATTTTTCTAAAAATCCATCCCCTTTCAGTCATACATGTGTTATGTAATAAATTAAAGGGGTATTATTAAACCGGAGGTAAAAATAATGAAAGTAGCGGTAAATTTTGGGGAGGTAAAAATATTGATTTCGGCG
>JAQIVZ010003332.1:0-14595 GCA_034700945.1 Arrhopalites spinosus
CAACAAACGTTGAGTAAGTTTTTGAACTATGAAATGAAGAAGGTTCAAACTCCGGTGGAAATGATGCTAGAAATAGAGGAATTAGCACGCAGTCTAGCTGACATGGAACTGGTCCAAAATGACATGGCCATCATTACAAAAATTGTCTCATCCCTTCCGGAGGATTATGAATCGTTCAAGACAGCCTGGGACAGCGTCCCTGAGGCAACCCAAACCCAAGAAAATTTAAAAGCCCGACTCAAGAAAGAAGAATTGAAAAGGAGCTTAGCTACAAAAACAAAGTCAGATGACTCCGAGGCTACCAGGGCCTTTTATTCATCAAATAATCAAAGCAGAAGAGGCCATGACGGGAACCATAAATCAAAGTCCGTCCAATGTTTCGGTTGTGACCGTTTTGGGCATTATAAAAGAGATTGTCCCAATGGTCCATATGAAGCCAGGCATGAGTCACAATCTCGTGATTTCAAGAAGAGAGTGGAGAGAAGGGATGACTCAAAGCCCCATGACTTTAGAAAGAGAGAGAATTGGAAGAGTGAGTCACCAGCGCGTGACTTGAGAAAGAGAGACGAAGCAAAAGGTGACTCAAGGGGGTCACATGATGCCAGAGGACGACGTGAAGCCATGAGAGGTGATGACGCCCACAAGACGGCCTTCATGGGCCATGTGACTGATGAAGCAGCATTTGAAGCTATGACTTGGGTTAGTGACAGTGGAGCTACCCAACATATTTGTGGAGACTTGATGTGGTTCAGAGATTACCAAGATCTCAATTCAAACAAAACTGTACTTCTTACCAACAACATCCCAATCAAAGCTAAGGAAATGGGGACAGTTGAATTGGAAGCCCTCATTCAAAATGAATGGAAGCCGTGTATCTTGGATAATGTTTTGTATATTTCAGGGGGTGCTAACTTGTTCTCAGAGGGAACACTGGCTCGTAAAGGTTTCAAAATTGTCCGGGATGGTGACTCAACTGTCTTTGTTGACAGAGATGGAGACGATGGTTTTGCGGCTGACTACAGTGGGGGACTTTACATCATGAGGTTCCGCCCAATTCGAGCACGTGGTTTCCTTGGTCAAGTAAATAGTGCTCATCTCTGGCACAAACGACTCAGCCACATCAACCCTGTCTACGTCAGAGAGACAATCCGCCAGGAAGCCGCCAAAAGAATTTCAATGGATGAAGTTGAAGATCCATTCAATTGTGAAGAATGTCAAGTTGGGAAACAGGCCAGGAAGCCATTTCCAAGGGTCAGTACTATTGATTCGTACAAGCCTGGAGAAAAGATTCACGCCGATTTGGCGCGGGAAAGTTTGCCACTGCCTCACTGGGTGGCGCCAATTTTTTTCTGCTAATGAAGGATCACGCCACTGGGTTCAGATGTGTCAATTTTCTGAAACACAAAGATAAGACTGCAAAATATTTGAAAAATTTTGTACAACTACTGGAGACTCAAACCGGAAATAAAGTGAAGGTTGTTCAGACTGACAACGGCATTGAGTTTGTCAACAGTGACCTCATCAACTACTTCATGAATAAGGGAATATGCCATGAGAGGTCAACTCCATATTGTCCTGAGTCAAATGGTAAAATTGAACGAGAAATGAGGACAATTAAAGACTGCACCAACACGATCCTCCTGTCCAGCAAGCTCCCTGAATTTTTATGGGCCAAGGCTGTAGCTTCAACGGTGTACATGCACAACCGGGTGCTTGACAAGCAAAGTCCAAAGATTATCGCCTATGAAACCATTTTTGGAAAAGTACCTTCCTTGGGTCACGTCAAGACATTTGGATGCACTGCCTACTCTGATATTCCTGACGCCAGGACGACTGTATGGGAACCAAAGGCAAGAAAATGTGTACTGGTGGGTTACTCCAGCTACACCCGCAAGTACTGTCTGTATGATGAAGACACCCAAACAGTTTTTGAAGGTCGAAATGTGACCTTCCATCAGGGTAAGTCACTGCCAGTTCAGATCAGTGTTGCCATCTTAGAAAAACCAGATGGTAATGGAGCTGGTGAAGGTTCAGAAAGCAATGACAATGGTCAAGGCCAAGATGATGGCAACCAAAATGGTGAAGGTCGACATGATGAAGAAGAAGATGGTGACAACCAAAATGAAGATAATGATGATTTAAATCTTCATTTTGACTCATCAACCGAAATTTTTGATGAGTCGTTTAGTAGCAACCAGATGTCGCCAGTCTCAACAACAACTTCAGGTTCCAAAACTACCAACATGAAAGATTTTGAATTCAGCACTCCACAAGGACAATTTGTTGTACAACTACCAGAGGGAGTTGGCCAGACTAAAGTCCAGGTTTCAAAGAAAAAGTTTGTAGATTTTAAACCACAAGTCCTTCCATTTCGTTTGAGAAGCTCAGCCCCAAACCCGCCGGAATAGCCGCTCAAAACTTTTGTCGCCAACGTAGCCATGGCGGAACCAACCTCTTATAAAAATGCCATGATGTCACCACAGATGAAGGATTGGAAGAAAGCAATTGATGAAGAAATCCACAGCGAAGAATCTTACCACTCTTGCAAAGTAATCACCCGACCACCAGGTGTCAAATTGTTGGACACCAGATGAGTATTCAAGTTGAAAACGAACACTGATGGATGCACCAGGTACAAAGCCAAACTTGTCATTCGTGGGTACAGACAAGAGGAAGGTGTTTATTTTTCGGAGACGTTTGCCGCCGTTTGTAGATTTGAATCAATTCGAATCCTTCTTTGTATTGCCGCGGCACAACAAATGACGACCGCCCAATTTGATGTGAAAACTACATTTCTTCATGGTGATCTTGAGGAGAAAATCTACGTGAAGATACCAGATGGGTATCAGGTCAAAGGGTCAAATAAAGTTCTGCTGCTTTTCAAAAGTATCTATGGATTGAGACAGTCACCCATATGTTGGAATAAGAAATTTTCAGAATTTCTACGCAACACATTCAATTTGAAAAGGACCAACCCTGACCCTAGCTTCTATGCGGGGTTAGTGGAATCATTCCTGGTCATCCTGGCACTCTACGTTGATGATGGGCTTTTATTGTCAATAAATCCTCAAATTGCAAACAAAATGTTGAAGATCATTGAAAAAACTTTTGAAATCACCAGGGGACCACCCACAAACTACGTTGGTCTAGAAATTCACCGAATGAAAAATGGCGCCATCAGAATTTCTCAACAACAATACATTTTGTCACTGCTGGACAAATTTCACATGACAGATTGTCATCCATGCTCAGTGCCACTGAAGCCTTACACTGAATTGGTGCCTGCAGAGAAAGTACAAGATGGACTCCCCTACATGCAGCTGGTTGGTGCACTTTTATTTTTGTCCAGATGCACCAGACTCGACATTTCCTTCTCCATTTTCAAACTGTCACAATTTGTGACTTGTTATGATGAGTCACACTGGAAGGCTGCAAAGAACGTCCTGCGCTATTTGAAAGAGACTGCTGACTTTGGAATTTCTTATGGAACTGGTAGTATGCTCGAGCTTGAAGCTTATTCTGATTCTGACTACGCTGGAGACAAAAATCGACGAAAGTCGACCAGCGGAGTTGTTGTAAACTTGAATGGAGCTGTGGTCACCTGGAGCAGCCAACAACAATCTTGTGTGGCCTTGTCCTCAACTAAAGCAGAGTATGTTGCTACTGGCACAGCCACTCGTGAGGTTGTGTGGATCCGTAACTTTCTGAGTGAATTGGGACTCCCACAACAACAACTAACAACTCTCTGAGTAGACAACCAAAGCGCCATCAAGTTGGTGAAGAACCCGGAGATGCACTCTAGGACTAAACATATTGACGTGCGCTACCACTACATCCGGGACCAGGTGGCCAATGGGGAAGTAGAGGTCAAATACATACCAACTGTAGAGCAACTTGCTGATGGACTCACCAAGCCACTGCTGAAGGGAAAGTTGGAGGACAACAGGAAGAATTTGAAAATTGGGCCAGTAGTTGGCCCTAGGACCGGCCTCAGTGGGCTGACTCTGTGGCCTACATTGACTTTGCTGAGTCTCATGCTCATGTTTGTCACTGCAACAACAACAACTTCTCCTCAGGTCATTTGGAGGAAATCGAAACAACCAGTCACAATTAGACACCATGAGGTGAGGATGATGATCAAATTCGCAAATCCATGCGACATTCTAACAAATGTCACAGTCTACCGTGATCTGACTGAAGAAGCCAAGTCTCAGTGTACAGAGATGTACAACAAATTATTTCTAAATGAAATTGAGGAAATGTGTCCTTGGAAGAGTTGGACATCCGTAACCACCAGGAAGAAGCGCGTGCTTTTTACAATTCTTTTGGTCATCACTGTTGTCTCCATCGTGAGTGTTGGACTTGGAGTGACTGCCACTGCGGTAGGAGCAACCGCACACAACAGAGCCTCCTCATTGGAGAGTCTCAGTCAAGACAATTTGAAAGCCATGCAGGAGCTGCAAGCTAAATTTAACAAGGCAATGGAAAAGCTGGATTTCCTCCAAGAAGACTACAATGAATTGAAAGAAAAGTCAGTCAAAAGCCAGTACAAAATCTCATACATCGTGAGTCGGCTCACAGTCGGAAGAGCCATCCTCAAAGACGCCGATGGAAGGAAGGGCGAGTTAGTGAAGCCCTGCTTGATTATTTCAATCTTACTCTTTCGTGTGGAGACACATGTCCCATTTCCTTTGCAAAAGCCCAAAAATGCGCGGGACATTGACATTGACCGGGACAAATTATTTTTGACTTTTGTGGTGCCTGTTATTGACCAGCAGTTGAATCTGATGGAGACCGATCCATTTGACTTGATGATGAGGAAGGAAGATGAGACGTGTACAGTGAAGTACACTGGGCCTAGAAATGCTATCCTGTCCACACGTGACAACTGCGTGCATGCAGTGAATGTGGCTCCACCCTCTCAACTGGACTTGATTCTGTCACCTTGTCAAGGGTGCAGCACGCAATCAGAGATGAAGAAAACAAACATTTCAGTGTGGTTCACTGTGAGAAAAGACGACCAAAGGATGAAGAGGATTTTGTCCAGATAAAGCCGATACATGGGATGTACCAGATATACTGTCCCGAGTCTACCACAGTAATTGAAGGAGTCCCTGGAACATGTCCTGACTCCGTCTGGACTATTCCTATAGCCACTACTTTCAAGATTAACTCACTGGAATTTAATGGCCGCAATTCAACTGGAAGTCCTTGATGGTCAATGTCAGTAAAACACCCGACTACCATCCCATCAACAACTATTGGTTCACAATAATAGCCTCATCAGTTGCTCTCTTGTTAATAATCATAATTGTTGTGGTTGTAAAAATTAAAATGATTCCGGTTGTTGCAAGGCCGCTCAGCTCACCGGAAAATATCGAAATGAACGGATAAAGTTCATTATTATTGAAAAAAAAAAATTTTAACATTGAGGGAAAGTGTAATAATATAATAAAGAGAAATGTTAAATTTTAATTTTTTTTTGTTCAACGGGGCTTGCGCCTGTAAGGGAACAGGAGCACCTTCTATTTTTACTCACTCTCTCTTAGACTTTTGGCTTGTATAGTCAGACTGTTAGTCTGACCATCTTTACTTTTACTGGGAATTAAATGTATTTTTATCAAATGGGATTTTGAGCTCAAGACTAAAATTTATTTTTCATCACAAATCTCCAATTGTCACAAAAGAAATTTGGACTAGTGTCCAGTTCACCGCCAGCGGTGTC
This sequence comes from Arrhopalites spinosus, assembly GCA_034700945.1. NCBI lineage: Eukaryota > Metazoa > Arthropoda > Collembola > Symphypleona > Arrhopalitidae > Arrhopalites > Arrhopalites spinosus. The sequence goes on from JAQIVZ010003332.1 coordinate 5,726, forward strand.
TCGAATATTTCTCACTCGGGGTGAGTTTTTCTCCTGTACATATCCACCCCCAAATGGAGCGGATTGGCCTGTTCCTTCAGCTCGAAAAAAGAGCTACTGGTATTCTGACGTCACACCTTCTCAGTTCAATTCTGACCACAGTTGTGTCGGCTCTGCTTGGCCGACTAGTTGGACGTACACGAACTCTGCTGGCACTGGAAACAATTTAATTAAAAAATTAAAATTCATTATGCATTCATTCCATTTCAGACAAAAATACAAACCAGAATTTTGGCGCAAGTTTCTCCTTCTGTGCCAGCGTGAGCGGTTCCATCCTCTTTGCAAGCCCAGCTTGGTGGCTAGACGCTGCCAACATCGAATCCAATTTCAGTTTAGCGCCCTCTACTTCCCGTGACTTTTCATGCAATTCATTCCTCAAGACCCTTAATTGGTCATTCAGTTTGATCATTCTGGCGCCAACTTTTAGTCGCTGCTCTTCCTCAAGAGCCTTCAATTGGTTTCGAGTTTCCTGAAATTCGGCTGACTTCTTCTCCTGGAGTAGACTCTCAAGCCGACTTAAAATTGGTCGGCGGCGGCTGAAAATTTTGCCAAAAAATCGGCGGCTAGCCGGCGCGGCGCGGTTTGCCCGTGTTAAAATTGTAAATTTCTCGGCGGCGGCGGCTAGCCTCGGCGGCTTCAGAGTTTATCCTGGAGCAAAGTCAAGTTGTCTTGTTGATTTACAACATTGGAGATGACACTGGCCCCGTCTTTTGACTGATCTTCCAGTGTCAGAATTTCATTCTTCATGGTCATAGTCTGTTCAATTTTTCTGGCCAGAGTCCAAGACACTCTGGTCACTCCTCAATTTAAAAAGTCCCACCGAAATCTCTTTCTCCAATTGCTCTTTGTCCCACCTGACCAATAAAAACTTTCTCCCGCCAACTTTCTGGGATTTGCATCCAACCGTTTTTGCTCCAACTGGAGACTTTGATCCATTCGACCGTCCACATCTTTGAGCACAAGATTCATTTCATTCAAATTAGTGAGGGAATTGAAGAATTCGCGGGATTTCGTTCTCATTTGCATCTCAATGGCGCGCAAGTCAGCTTCGTCTCGAATGGACAGCGTTTGGAGTTCATTCAACTGGACTTGAACGGCCTTCTGGCTCGGCTCAATTTCAACGACCTCGTTGACTCGCTCGTTGACCTGAAGCTTCAGAAACTTTTCCCGTGTCTGAATCTTCCCAATTTCAAAAGACTTTTCTTGAAGATGTACAATCAAGGATCTCTGTTCCGCTCGAAATTGGGTGAGGGTCGCGTATTTTGAAATGAAAGCAGCGTCCAATAGTTTCTGGACTGAGTCGACATAACTAATTTCGACATTGTCCACGTGATCGGCCAATGACTTGAGATCCCTTTTCACTTTTCGAAGGCCCATGGTCAATCTCTTGAATCTTGGGTTGACCAAAATGTCAATTCGGGGATCCCTCCCAGGAACACTGGAGGCCACTTGCTCAAAGACATCGTCGGTCAATTCAGTGAGGGTATCTTCAACATTTAAATTTCCCGCTCCATTTTTCAGCAGATTCGGAGGTTAGGCTCTGGATATGCAGCCCATCGATCTTGACTCTCATGAAATTTTCCCATATGGCCTTTCATGCGAATCAACATCGGGAGGCCATATGGTCTCCCATGAGAGTCAACTACCATATGGCCTCCCATGAGAGTCAACTACCATATGGTCTCCCATGAGAGTCAGCTACCATATGGTCTCCCATGAGAGTCAACTACCATATGGCCTCCCATGAGAGTCAACTACCATATGGCCTCCCATGAGAGTCAACTGTATTGTCTCCTATTGGAGTCAAGCGTATGGCCTCTCATGGGTTAACTTAACGTGTAAAACTAAGATGAGTATTAATAATTACGATTATTGTAATTACATTTTGAAGCTTGTAAGTTAACTTTATTCAAACATTTGATCTAATTTTATGTAAGTGTCTACATCATGAAACACAGTCTGAACACTGACAGGTCAAAAGGTCAGCGGGTGCAGCTTCTACACCAAGTCCTGGGTAAACTCGAATAATGTCAAAAATAAATCGACGGAATTGCTGTCCACAAGGTGGGAGGCTCTTCAACACGATTGCAGTCACAAAAAAAACTAATAAATGCTCACCGTTTACAGATAGAATTAACATTCATGAATTTAGGTAGTAAAATATTGTCATATTTTGAGAGTTGAATAATGATGGTAATGTGTAGGTTTCTACATTGCCATCTAAATGTCATTTCAAAGCAAAGGGTTGAAGAAAAAGCTTGGTTAGGTAAAAGGTATGTGATGAAAATAGCATAGCCCTCCAGTACTGAATTCTTGTCAACCCGGCATGCTTTCCTCTCTTTCCCCCAAATTTATCTTATTTGGGCTATATTTCTGGGAATGTTGCCCAATGCACTAAGATAATGACATGATTGTTTCTACGATCATTTATTTCTTCATTAGGATTTAAACTGGGATCTTTAAGCTTAAGCTGGCATTTAGATTATAAACGGTTTTACATTTTGTCCTCTTTAATGAAAGAATTTTTGGGTTTACTTTTTTGGATATAGTGAATATTAACATATTCACATTGGAGTGAGGCAGACTTGCAGTTTTAACTTTTATGAGCATGGGAGAGCATAAACTTGGACTGAGATTATTATTTCTCATTGACGTCCCTCGTCACGATGTTTTTGCTCGACTCACGATGGGATAATGGGGAAATATGAAAAATCAATATAGAGATGATGGGATGAGTTGAGCACTTAATTCCCAAAATGATTTCCATATTGAATTGGTTTTAATGAGATGGTCATTCTGCACATTTACTTGACTCAGTGGCCACCGTGGCATAGGCGTAAATGTTTTGAAAACATTTTCTATCCTGACATCATCCTAAAATAAACATAGGTAAATAATAAATTAATTTAAATAGTGGAATTTTGAAATCTAGACTATTTCAGGCCTCATAGATGAACGATGTTTCATTTATTATGTACTTGTACTTTTAGGATTCACATTAATTTGGACATTGGATCCCACATACAATTTTAAAATGGGTAGAGTGGCCAAAAAGTCAACTGAACAGTTTCCAGCAAAAGTGAAAACAAAGTCAACAATTTGTGCTAATTGTAGTCAGTTCGTCAATCATAATGAAATTATACAGCATCTCATATTTGGCGAAGAACACTCACAATCTCTAAGCAAAGAGTCAATTTTAATTGACATCAAGACGGCTTTAAATACAATCTACAATTTGGACTACGACATAAAATCTACGCCCGCCCAAGAAGGGGAACGTGAACCGGAAGTGGTCGTCATGTGTGGATGGTGTCATCCAATTCTTGTCAATTTATTCAAAATCTACAATGAATTTAATCAACTTCGTCAACTAAATTCCTACTTGGATAGACAGATTGAAGATTTCAACTCGTATCTTCATCAACTTGAATCCCCAAAGAATCCTCAATTACAACAACGACCTCATAAGGATGATGATGATGATAGTGGTGGTGGTGGCGGAGATGAAAAATCCACAAATGATTTTAAATCAAAATCTAATGATGATGACGAGGATGTCAATTCGGACTCATTTCCTTCTCCATTCGAGTCACAGAATAATCTTTCCTTTAAATCGGTTGATGACGATAGTGGTGGTGAAGCTGACAAAAGTCTCAATTGGGACTGAAGATGAAGTCAAGATGGAAATTTCTAGTACTGAGGAGGTCAACCCAGACTCGGATGATGATTATCATTCTTCTGATCAAGATGACCCAGAAATGGAACTTGACGATGATGATGATGGTAAAAATTTATAATATGTGGGACTGGACGGCATAGGAGCCCAAAACTATTTTTGACGCTCAATGGCAAATTCCATTTGAATAACATGTGCGGCGCATAGATTTCTAAGATATAGTTTCGGGCCCATATGCCATCCAGCTTCACATATTAGTTAAAAAGTATTAGTCTAATTATTTTGATTTTTTTTGAATTATAAAGATGATTTCATGACAGTCCATTTGATCTAATTTTAAATTATTTTCATGCAGTTTCAAATAAAAATTATGAATTTGGGGATGAAAGGAGAAAAAAGCTCATCGTCAGAATCAGATGAGCCTTCACCAATAATAAGTAAGTAAAGAAAGAAAAAATAAATCAAAAAAAGGAAAATCTAGTCTCTCTGTAATACAGAGTTTGTATTACCTCAACAAGACGACAATAAATATAATTGTATCCTCTGTCAAAATGATATTCCAAGTGGAGCAGAATTGGTTCAACATACTTGCTCATCCTGGAGCTGCGAAGACAACTTGTCTCCTATGTGATAAAGTTTTATTCAGTAAAATGTATTTGAAAATTTATTTCCAAATCCGTCCAGGCTATAAATCTCATCGGTCTCATCTTTGTTCCTTATACGGCTGCGACAAGTCATTTGATAGATCCTCCAGACTAAAGAAACATTGTGCAGAATTTCACAAGCATAATGACCTAGAAAAATGTTTGAAGACCCTTGCAGCCGTAGCCAAAGCTAAATCTGGATCTTGTGATACTCCTAGTTGGGAAAAATGTAACAAGAGATTCTCATCTCTCAATATACTCAAATGTATTATTATTGCACCATTTGTCAAATTAACACACATTTGCCTACACAAAAAATTCATTTAATAAGGCACATGCATGGTGCCGCTGTTTTTATTTTAAAATTTAGTTACGATTAGTTTGAGCGCAGTCGAAAGTCCGATAATTTCAATTAACCCTTGAGAGGCCATACAGTTGACTCCCATGAGAGGCTATATGGTAGTTGACTCCCATGGGAGGTCATGTGGGAAAATTGCATGAGAGTCAAGATCGATATGCTACATACCCAAAGCCTAACCGATTCGGAAATCGTTTCTTTACAAAAGACTCGATTGTATTTAGCAGAGAGTTCTCCTTACTAAAGTCGGGATTGGATTCTTTATTTCCAGTCAGGGCGTTCAAACTTTCTATGATAAGGGACTCGACGGAAATCTTTGCGAGATCCGTAATAATCCTAAATAGAGAAAAGCCACTGATATTTAGTTTTGGTAGCATTATTGGACTGAGGGAAGACAGCGGGTCATTCGTGATATTTGAATTTAAATTTATCCTACCAAATTTTGACAAAATGTCGGCCCCAGAAGGAACTTTACCCAACCCACTTCCAATTAATGAGGTAAGGTCAGGTTGATTTAGTTGAGCCTCTACAGTTTCCCCCAAAAGGAGAAAAGAAATTGCAAGACTGATGACACCAAAAGCGCCACCTGGGAACCGTTCCCTCTTTTTAAATTTTGGACTTCCCTCCAGATATTTTTTAAAAAACTTTCCAGCCATTTTAAATTACTCTGTCAGCTAAAAGGAAACTGAAGGGTTTCTGAATTCTGGAGGACTTTTGAGTTGTAGGCCTAATTTTTTGTCTCTTCAAATCAAGACCATCAAGAAAATGTTTTTGTCCTCAACAACAGGAAGAGTAAATAATTGTAATTAGTATGTCGGCAATTATCAACAACAATTAAGCTTCAAGCAGCATGGGCGTGAAGTTGGCGGCCAAGTTTTTTTCTAAGGTTCCCCGTACAAAAATAATGTTAGAAGTTTATTTCCCTTTTGATAGCTATAAATTAACTCTGTCATTTCATGGCATTTTTTTAATGTCCACAAGACTAATTTCAATTTAATGAGTGTCAAAACTAAATTCTGTAACTTCTAATGTACTTATGCTTTAATTCTGAAACTGCATTATCGTTCCAGTTGCAATAATTGAATGATTCTTCAAAATTCAACGACACGATTGTGTCGTTTCTATAATTTTGAAGAATCCCAGGAATATTTTAAGGAATTAATTTCATACATTGCAGATACCATATCCTTTCCTGGAACAGAATTTCACATTTCCAGTGAGCCCAGTTAACACATTATGACCAATAGTGACCCACAAGAAATTGAAGCCTCCGGTAATCCAAAAAAAAACAATAAATTTTAACGTGCAGTCGTATGTGATGAATATCAAATGGGTTCCAAAACAGCAATTGATCCGTGATTTTAAACTACCACCATATCAATTTACGTGAAAGTACATAAAATTAGCCACACTTTGTGTCCAAAGTATTTTTTTAAAAATCTGAGGCACTCGCCATTAATTTTTCAAAACTTAGAAATGTTGGTTTTAAAAATTATTGACGTTGAAAGGTGACACTTTAAAAATAATCTGTAAAATCCGAAAAATTATTATAAATACTTGGAAAAATGTTTACATTACAAGGTCAAAAAAATTTTTTGGAAATTTTTCTCTCATTTACCGTTATGGAAGTACATACACGGTGCCGCCACGATTTGAATTTCTCGTTTTTTGTCAAAATATAATTTCAAAAACAATTCACAACTCAAGCCCCCACAATTTGAGATCATCAATACTTATGGTGTCTTTAAGGAATTGACGGGTAAAAATATCCAACTTTTGTCAAGGCTCCCAGTGGAACATCTGACGTCGGTAAGAGTTGTTATTGAATTTATTTGAAAGGGCACTTGATGTCCTTCGTGGTGATGGGGTTAAATGCCAATGTCATCATTTGAACAACAGTCGTAATTAATGTTTGAAAAGGGGTCTCCAAAAGCCTATGGCGGGCAAAAGTCCCCACTTGAAGAATTAATTACAAAAATCAATACCAATTCTTACACATGAGTCTTGATGAATTTGTATGTCACAGAGTAACTCATGAAGAACAGTCTAGCTTTCTAAAATAGTCAAAAAAGTCATTTTGAACATGCCTAGTGAATTTTTGAATACTCTAAAAAAGTCGAGTAAGAGAAAATTTACACGGTCATGTATTTTTTTCACTGTTTTTAATCTCAATGTGGGAGTGCCTAGAACAGATTCCAAAATTACAAAAATAAGTCCGAGTGATGCACAATCATCCAAGCTACAACTTTCATGCCGACAGTATCCTTTAATAATGAATTGTTTCGTGGCAATTAAATTTACAAAAGTGGGATATTTTTATCCGTGGCGGAGTTTTACTCACCAATCCCTTATATTGGTTTTATTGAGTTTTAGCGTAAATCTGGACAGTGTCAAAGTGTGGGGGGAAATTATGGAAATTGCACTGAAGTTTCCAAAAAATTTCAAAAATATTTGCTTTGACCTTCAAATTATTTTCTAAGTATTTATAATAATATCAATTTCTTACTAAGTGCAGTTTCAGAATTATCATCCCGAGGATAAGTACATTAGACGTTACAGAATTTAGTTTTGACACTCATTAAATTGAAATTAGTCTTGTGGACATTAAAAAATGCCATGAAGTGACAGAGTTAATTTATAGGTATCAAAAGGGAAATAAACTTCTAACATTATTTTTGTACGGGGGACCTTAGAAAAAAACTTGGCCGCCAACTTCACACTCACAGCGGCCCGGACGCGTATTTCCATACCCCAACCGATTTCGGCGGTGGGTAATTTTTTATCAATTTTTCTTAAATATTAAAATCCAACTAGACGTAAAAATTAATTTTAAACACTTTTTGCGTCTTATGAATTTTTGAATTGACCCTTTCTTTCTGAGATAGGCCATGATTTTGACCTCAGCATTTCAAAAAATTACAAGTCCAAAAAACCTTTGAAAAGTGCAGCTGTTGCATGGAAAATTCTTCACATTCGCCCTCATATTTAACTTTTAATTATTTATTTTGTGCTTGATTTGATAATTTGAGTGATGATGAGTATTTAAAATGTTGTCTTTTGGTCTCAATTAACTTGATAGAAAAAAGAATGCCAATTAATCGTCGTCTTGTGGTGTTAAATATGATTTTGATAATCATCATTTTGAAAACATTACGCAGAAATTCTAATTTCTAAAAAAGTTTAAAAAAACATAAATTAAAATTAAGTGAACAATATTATCACTTATTATCATGCATTACACTACTTTATTCCCACCTACAATAGGAAATAAGGTTTAATAATCGTTAAATATGAGTATTTAATTATTGAAATTCCAAGCTGGGCATAATTTTTTAATGGACGTCAATTTTACAACCAGTATTTTAAATTAAAACGCCAGTAAATTAAATGAATTCACCAGTAAAAATATTGAAACCGCAGTAAATTTTTTAACAGTAAAAAGAATTAGAACGCAAGTAAAAAGAATTAAAATGCCAGTAAAATTATTTAAAGAGCCACTATAATTAATTAAAACGTCAGTAAAAAATTGAAACACCAGTGAAGAAATTTAAACCCCAATAAGCAAATTGAAATGTACATTTTCATGTTAATTCCAATGAAAACTACTATAAGCAATATTGCTTCAAGCAAACACGGCAAATATGTATCTTTTATTATTAGTTCCAAATTATTGTTAACGAAACAGATGTTAGTAGATACCGTAAAATGCTGACCCCCCTTTGAGGCTTTTTTTTCTTGTTGTGCAAAATTTCGTTTTTAGTGACCGGCCAACTGGTTCTTTTTCTTGTTTTTGAAAATTAATTAAAATTATATAATGTAAGCAAGTGTGATCATCACAAATAGTTTAACGACCAATAAATATAACCCTTGGCTAAGATTTTGTTTTGTATTTATGCAAAGTCAGCAAGCTTAATGAGATATGTCTGTACAAATAATTTGTAGAATTTTTGTAAAGTATTGTCCTTTTGAATTTAAATACAAGTAGTTAAATACATTAGGGTTGGTAGACATGTGGAACTGAACAGTAATAACAGAATCGTCCAAATTGTCAAGTTTTAAAAGAATACTGACAAGAGACAACAGAACGGATTAAACGTTATTATTTCGACAGGTCAACGTTTTAATGTGATGTGTACAGTCAGTCTTTGGACAT
>JAQIVZ010003333.1:0-14574 GCA_034700945.1 Arrhopalites spinosus
ACTGTCGTTTTGGATTTTCTGTAGCATGTCAGGGCTTGTCTGTGGATGGGGGGAAAAAGGTTATTTCCGACCCTGTATAATTTTTAAAAAAAATCCTGCTTTACCTTCTACTGTTTTTGATTTGTCTGCTGCTTTTCCTTTACTTTTATCTTTCGATGAACTAGTAGTAGATTGTTTTGAAGGCTTTGGGGATTCTTTCTTCTTTTTTGATGATTTACTAGTTTTGTCATCTGCTATAGATTCTTTCTCGGGTTCCGACTCGTCCGAGTTTTTAGAGACTGGAACCGGAGCAGCGTGAGAATGTGAATGAGAATGACCACCCTTCGCTATTCGTATAAGTTTCTAAGAGAGAAGGAAACATATTGTGAATACTTTTTGCTTATTCGATCGTAATTATTTTTAGAATAAGTCTTATGATTTTGATTTATGTACCTCCAGGACTAGGAACGTAATGATTCCAACTAAAATACTAATTCCGACTGTAGTGTCGTGTCCATGAAATTCTCTAAGTTCTTCTGATGAATATTTTGATTTTTGTTCTTCGCCATGTCCATGTGAATGGCTATGTGAATGACTGTGACCATGTCCATCATCCCCACCTTGAGCCAAGATTGCATGAGGGATTAAATGTAAAAATGCATCTCCAAGAAGCCCACCAGCTCCAAAACTCAATAGAATTTTTAACAATGACTCTTTCTCTTTGGAATTGTCCAGAGGAATCAAGAATAAAATGAAGAAGGGGGCTGCACTAATTAAAAGCGTTGACGCAACTGTTGGCAAAATAAAAAAACACAGAATTAAATTTTGCATTATATTCAATTGTAATAAACTAATAAAAAATGACTTACTGGCTTCAAACCATATATTTGAATTCACTTCGGGGACTGCCTTGAATGGTATTGACCCATGTGTTCCCGTTTCTTTGGTTTTAGGCTTGACAGTTTCTTGATGATGGTGATGCTAATAACCACATAACATATCATATTTATTTATTAATTCAATACCGTCTATTCAATTACGCTCAGAGTTTAATTTATCATACCTGCTCATTAGCTTGTTTTGAATATTTAAATGAAGCTGGTTCTTCATGTGAATGATGATCATGGTCGTGATGTCCATGAGAATGGTGATGATGATCGTGGTCATGTGGATCATGAGAATGTGAGTGCGAACTGACAGGAGTAATTTGGCTTTGAAACACCCATAAGAAAATTAATACGGTGACAAGAACTTGAAGTATTCTTCTCCAATTGCTGTGAGGGAATGTAAAATTTGATTTCTTCTTGTCGTCTTCTTTTTCATTTGATAATCCCATGTTTATTTTCTTTTTGTCTCTTGACTTTAACGCTGTATTAAGTAAACAAAATTGAAATGTGAGAAATGAATATTAATAGAGTACTTATATAATTTTCAAAAATAATTTAGTACTGTTTATATAAACTTACCGTAAATAATTTCCACAAGGATGAATTTTGAATTATATTAAAATATTTATCGCATTTACTTGTACAGAAAAATTAAGTATTATTTTTATCACATTTGAGATTAAAAAGTATTGTCAATGATGAAAACAATACAAAAATACTATAATTGTGTGTATGGAAAAAGTGCACAAAAATTTTGACGTCCACGTCTGTCACTTCTCATGACCCTAAGATTAGTTACGAGCTTGACAGTTTAAAGAAATTGAAATAATGGACCGGATGAATAAAAAAAAAAAAATTTGAAACAGCCGTTTAGAACATACGTGTTTTTGCCTAAGCCTTTGCGACTTTTAGTATGAAGCTATGCAAACTTTTTCCAAAGTAAATATTGAAAATGCCAACATATTTTAAAATGATCATTCATCAACAGATGGGACAATATTGCCAGGTGTTAAGTAACAATGAATTGAGCCACAATCTCCGATATTGTATGTTACATTATCTCTTCAACAACTATGTTTGTATATGTGACAAATGAATAAATCTCTTTTATTCTAATTTTGGTGACAGGCATGGATTTATTATTGTCCATGTTGAACAATTAATGTTTATTGATGAAAATTCTTAAACAAGAATGACTAAAATTTAATAGACATGACTAACTAAATGAAAATTGTTTTTGTTTTGTAGTTTAAAGCTAGCCTAAAATTTAGGATTGTAATATTCATCATAATCATACTCTCTGACAGGAATGTCAAAGGTTAAAGTTCCATAGTCTCGAGCTTTTGCAATTTCAACTCGAAGAATCGTTTCATTCAGCCGACAAATGTTAGTCTTGTCCCAATGTAAAATTTCTCCATTAAAAGGGGATAAAAATTGTTTGAGAAGTCTGGGATGACGATAGTCCAAAACTAGATACTCATCTCGGCAAATTGGACATGCATTACTCGTTGTAACTTTTCCATATCGCTGTTCACAATCAAAACAATTTTAAATGAACGAAAAAAAGACAACATAATTAAATTTCATGAGCATAATATGATTGACTTACAATACAACTTCTTCTTGTATCCCTTGGAGCGAACTGTCCTTTATGATTTCTTCGATATAGAACCCAGATTGGTTGGTCTCCGTATGTTGTTTTATAGGCTACAAAAATGTTTTTTTTTACAAATAAATACTCAAATAAAATTTACATGTGAAATGATTAGAAAAAATGTATTAAAACTAGTCATACCCTCACTCTCCATGTATTTGATACTGGTTTCATAAGGTATGTACTTCGTCCTGTCTTTAGGTAAGAGACGTTCGTCTGGTATTCTGTTGGGGTCCTCCGCAAGACCAGTCAGTTCAGTGACTTCAGTGTCGCCCCTTAAAGAGCCGGTGAGACAAATGTGACGACTCATTACTGGAGTCGGGAATTGTTGTGGAGGTGTTGTAATAATTTTGACGTTCTGTACTACGGGTAAATTTCTCACCAAATATCGATTCAACTCAACCCCACGCAATTTAACCAAAGCTCGTCTCATGATCCCAACAATTTACACTATATTGTTGGAAAAATAAATAAATTGTCCTCTTTACAGTTGTTCCTCTCTTGTTGTTCCGTTTAAAAAAAAGAATGGCAAAAAAAAAATTCAAGTGAGTGTTCCCGCTGGCTTTTTCTATGAAAATCATAGAAGAGATCGCCATTATTTTTCTTTCACTTATTTTACGAGTGAGGTCGAAGGTAAGATTCGTCGTCATTCCTTACCTCGGACAGAATATCCCATGATATTATTCAAGAACAAATCTCAAGTGTAGACGTAATCATCATTAAGTTGAGAGAAGAGAGCAGAAAATTGAGTTGAACAAGGACAAAGCTGGGTCGGAATGGTAGGTCAAAAAATATTTTTCCTTTCATCAGCACGATCAAAAAAACAAAACAAAAAGAATTTATATTTATGGACAGTAAAACATAATGATGAAGATGTTAAACATCACGCATTCACGTGAATGTGAATCATTCCAATTACTGCTCTCTCCGAATCCGAACGAACAAGGGACAACAACTGTGGCCACGTTTTTAATAGTTTCTCCACACAAAAGAAAATAATCAACAAAACGTCAATGGTAAATTCGTAATGTTGTAGTGTGAAATTGGAACTGGAATAAAAAATTAATTCTAGGGTCTTGCAAAAAAAATATTTTTAATTTGGCATATGTACTAAAAATTCAACTCTCTTGTAAAAAAAATTCTAAAAAGAGCATGTAACTTGAAGACAACAACATCAAGATTATAGTTTTTGGACAACAAAAAAAAACAAGGATATTCTCTGAAAATCTACAGTACAAAAATATTCCACAAGATGACTGCATAATTCTTTTCATCTCACAACATTAGAATACATATGGGGCATAGCCCGTTTTTGTGCCTACTGAAGAACAACACTACAAAAATAATTATCTTTAACGTCATTACAGCCATTAAATATGTGTAGACAATACGTATTACTCTGCACTCTCTCTCCCTGTATGTACTATTCACATTTTGGAGGAAAATAGGTGTAGGCACTGTAGGCATACATAATTTTTTACAGAGGGGCTATCATTTGAGGCTTTTATACTTTTGTCGTCTCAAGTTGAGAGACTCTTCAACACAACAACATGAATAGGACAGCACATGCCTACAACTTTGGTATAAAATATTTGACATCAGATCCAGACATTCAGTCGTTTAGGAGACATTTAGCTATGAAAATACTTTGAAAGGCAAATATTGCTCTTCTATCTAGTCTCCTTGAGTCGTTTCCCTACGTTCAATTCTCAATTTTTTTGAGACTATGCTGTTATTAAGTACCTATTTATAAGAAATAGTTAGACAATCAAAGTTTCTGAAACGGTTTTTATAACCGTCATTGATAATAAACAATGTACATATATATAAATATACCAATGTAAAAGAATATGGCAAATAATAAATTGAAGAACATTCTTTATAACAACACATGAATAGCAAATACATATTAAATAAAGTGAATAATGTTGTTCCTTAAGATTGTCTCTCATTACCCCGTCCTCTTCTATAATTTAACTCTAAAATATTTAAAGAGTGCTTTATTCGGGGTGTCTTTAGAGACAATAGATGTGGAGATATGAAAATTATGAATTGTGATTCTTTTCATAGATAGCTAGACAATTTTTTTTAATGACTTTTTGTTTTTTTTCTTTTCAGCCACGTATTGATCCTACCCGGTTACTTTTGTGTTTACGGTAAGAACTCTAACATTTTAGTATGATTTTATATAACATTTACTATTAACAGTAAAGTATGAATAATATGAAATAATCAACATTCATTGCCTTAAACCATTTTTAACTAAGGTGCAAGTCTTTAAGTAGCTTATTTTTAAAAATAAGTTTTGGTTTTTTTTGTACCGTAGGCCTTTGTTAAACTTTGAATCTGGAGGAATAAAGTCGGATAAGGAAGTCGATAAGGTTTTTGGGTAAGTAATTTTTTTTGTACAGTAATAGCATAAACTGGGTCAGTATGTATGCGTATTGGCCTATCATGTAGAGCTCAAGCCGGAGAAGTCTGAACCGTTTTTTTAACTTCTCAACATTAGCCCGCAACTATTTTCATATTTTAATGCTATTATTTAAAACACATATTATATTAGTGGTACAAATAAAATGAATATTTATAAAAAAAAAATTAATTAACAATATGATATTCTTTTCTGTAGGTTGATGAGTAAATTTTCCAAGAAGGTGAGTAGTTGAATACAATAACGAAATTTATTAAAAACTAACATGTACTTGAAAGAGTCAAACAATTGTTATATATATATGTATATTTATTATATGACCTGATTGATCAGAATCAATTTTTTTTTAACTTTTTATTTCATCTTTTAGCTTGTCAGCAAGTGTACATATATAAATATACTTCATGCAACGTCACCAGATATTCTTAATTTGTAAGTTTAAAATATTTTTTTATGTACTCACTATAGTACTTATGTTTGAATTAATCATATGAATTTGTATTTAATCTAGGTTTATGGAACGTGGAGGATGGGGTATGATGTGAGTAAAGTTATATATTTGTGTCATCTACTACAAATTATGTTTTTAAAAAAATTAACATAAGACTTAATGCAGTTAAAGTAAAATAAATTCTTTCTTCTTTCTAGGTATGACTGGACCGTTGATGCTAAGCAGTCAAAAAATAATAGCCTTTTGAACGAAATTTTACAGGTTTGTAACATCATTAGCGTTTGTTTTGGTCAACAGCATTTCGTGTAATTTTGTATATCGTCTTTTTTTGAATTTCTTTCATTCTAGTTACTCCTTATCACACCTGCCACAATAAATCGTCTAAAAGAAAATTCACTTCCTAAAGAAATTAAACAGATTTCTAGTCGATGGGAATGTGAAGGTACCCAATTTAGTTTTCTCATAGTGTACACTGTATACTTACTTTTTTTACGTTATGTGTAATGTATGTAAAATTATTGAACCATTTTGTTGATCGTTTCTAATCATTATGTATTCAACTTTTTTATACAGAATCTAAAACTTTAGCTGAACGCATAGTTGCAAAGTGGATATCCATAGCCAAAAACGAGAATCAGCCTGAGCAAACAACTAGTACAGTAACTTCTACCACTACAACTGTTGGTCAAATCCCTGCAAATAATACAATGAGTACTTCAAATCAACCAACTTATACTCTAGCCTGCGATAGGGAAGGAACACCAAATATGGACATTGATGTAAATTATGATGATACATTGACTGATGCTGACTTGAATGATTTTAATATGAATATGGTAGACTTTAATCCAGAATTTTTTTCAACTTCAATTGATCAACATCTTAGTGAGTTGAATAATTCAACAGAAAGTGATAATTCATTTCAGTTGACAAATGTGAGTGGTGAGCAGATACAGTTTGTACCATCAAATTCCAATCATGCACATTTGATTCAAAATTCTTCTTCTGAACCTGGTGTTCAAAGTACGTCTCCAAATGTTCCTAGTATTGTCATTAAAACTAGTGGTGGTCAACATTCTGTTGTAAAGCCAGTCACTGCTGTACAAGTAATACAACAATCCCAAGAAGCAACAGCTGAAGGAGGACAAGGTCAAGAGAAAATTTGTTTAGTAACACATAACGGTCAACGAGTCATTCTACGAGTTCATGTACCCAATACTGAGACGGGAAATCAAAATTCCAAGGCATCTGTAGTCATCCCTGCACAACAACAAGATCAACCGGTCACTTCATCAGGAGAAGGAGTCACTGACACGAAAAAGAGACGACCCCGTAAGGATCCAACAATAACTAATACTAATTCAGGAACGAAAAAGAAACAAGTCCCTGACAAAAGTGACCAGAATAAACAAGTACTAAAAACTTATTCGAAAAAGTCAAGTGCTGATGTGGAGACTACATCCAAAGCAGGAGGAGGAACAGCTTCAAGTAAAGGAAAAGAAAAAACTAAAACAAAGTCTTCTTCAAATTCCAATAAATCATCATCATCCGCTTCCTCTTCTTCAAAAAGATCATCAAAATCATCAATAGCAGCTGCTGCGGCTGCAGAGGCAGAGAAAGCAGAAAAACTTCGTCAACAGTCAAAGGAAGCTAAAAAGAAGATGAAGGAAAGGATGGAATTGGAAAAGAAAAAACTGGAACAGGATCGACAACAACAAAAGGATAGTAAAACTTTAAAAGAAATTTATGGTTCAAGTACTCCACAAACTTCCGTTCCCAAGATTCCAAAGAAAAAACCAAGCTTTGATGAAATGATTGGAGTTCCAGGTGCTAAAGAAGAATTAAAAAAGGAAAAGATTACAAAGGATAAACAATCAGAATCTTTGGTGGACAAGTCTAGTAAAAATAAGGAGAAAGTTAGTAATAATTCTCAGTCAGAGAAGGATACATCATTATCAAATGAAAAGGATGGAGATAATCCAAGTGGTGAAAATGTTGATGCTGGATTTGGTGCACATTCTAGACCTGAGTCTACTGAACGAGGTCCCGTCAAAGAACGAAGACATCAAGTAAAAGTATACGTTAGCTCAAAGTCTAAGAACATGGATCTACTTGAAACAATGACTAAAGGATCTAAAAACAAACCAACTACTACTAATGACGTTAGTAGTACTAAAAATTCCAGCATATCTTTTGAAGATGCTCTCAACAGTAGTAACAGTAGTAGTGCATCTGTAAAACCTGGTAAGAGGCCATCATTAGATTCTACTGGAAAAAGTGGAGAGACGAAAAAACTTAAATTAGACGACTCCTTTGACAAGAAAGATAAGAGTGATAATGCAAAGGATAAAAAAGGACCAAAGGATGACAAAAAAGACAAGGATGGTGCTAAAGGTTCATCATCATCATCAGCTGCTGCTGCTGCTGCCAAAAAATTACAAGGTATTCAAGAAAGTAGCTTATTTATGGATGCTCTTACTGCTACAAGAGACACATCTAAATTAGCAAAACGAAAACGAAGAACATCTTCAAGTACGGATCCAAAAGATGTGTCGTCACCATCAAATGGTAGTAAGGAAAATAAAAGTCAACAGAAAGAGGATATTAGTCCAGCAGCCCAAATTACTAAACCACCTTTCAATTTTTATCGGGAAACTTTGAATAATGATGAGGATAATGAAGAAATAAGGATTGAGGATGGACAACCATTACCACTAGATATTCCTATAATGGATCCTAACACTGACAGTGCAAGAGTCTCTGATGCTATTTCCATTGTTACAAATTCAGTACAAGTTGATGATTTTGCCCCAGTTGAAGGGGAAGGGAAATTAAAAAGTTGTCTTTGTATACATCGTCCAAAAGGAAGACCAAAAAAAGGTGTCAAGTGGCGAGAAGACGATGAGCTTAAGGAATATCATTATTTTGAAATGGATGAAACTGAACGAGTCAATGTGAGCAGACCAAATAAAAATTTTTCAGAAATGAAAATTCTGGAAAGAAGTGAAGAAAAATTAGTCCTTCGAAGAAAGATGGTTAGTGACTCAATGGAAGAGGCAACACCTTGGCGACTTCCACGAAAATTATTCCTTGATCCAAGTACTCCTAGTCCAAAAGTTGAAAGTAATGAAAAAATGGTACAAGAAGAACGAGAGAGGAGTATTTTACAAGTCTTTTACTTTCCTGGAACACAACTTCCAGATCATCCCTCAGAAGTTGATGTACTTGATATTGACTTTGATAAAACTACCCCTTACACGTAATTTTTTAAAAACATTTTCTTCTTTACTCTAAATTTTTACAAAAATACTACACTTTTATAACTAATGCTTCAATTATTTTTATGTACTGTAAAAAATAATTTAGTAAAGTAGACTATTTTTTAAAATATTGAAAAATTGAAATGTATGGTTTTTTTTCTCTTTAAAAACAGTTTAATCCCAGGGGACGATATTCCTACTCAAACTAAAGTATATGACTGTCGAAAAGATCCCTGGCCAAAACCAAATAATTCTGGTGGACCACAACTATCCTTAAATACCATGTCAATGCCCAACGCAGTTCCACCAACTGGGTTTCCTAATGCCTTCAGTGCTCCTCCACCAACAGATGCCTTTGATTCGTTCAATCCCTGGAGTCAATCATTTGCAGCTGCTACTGGATCTGCTTCCGCACCAGTTGGAAATGATCCCTGGAAGGTAAAAAAATCATTTCAATGTTGACCAAAATCTTGTATTAAAATTGTTCCAAAACTTTTCATAACCATGACTTTTATAGCTGACAAGAAATGTATGCCGCATAAGATGATGTGAAATATTATAAATTTGAGTATTTTTTCTTTTCTCATGTTTTCAGATGCCACCAGATATGTCAAGCAGTTTCTCTCCATTCCCCCCACCAGCTGTAAATTTAATACCTCCACCATTTGGATTTTCTCCGGTTGGTTTTTCGCAACCGCCACCCGTCGTGGGTCAACCACCCTGCTTTCCTCCCCCATTTAGTACTCCACCATTTGATTTGCCAAATGTCCCAATGTCAAGAGATGATGGTCGTCAGTCATCAAGAGGAAGAGATATGGATTATAGATCAGATGATAGAATAAGGAGGAATGACAATAGATCCGAGAGGAGGCCAACAGATAGATCCGACAGAAGAGATCGTGATAGAGGTAAAATTAGTTAATTAATGGATACAGACTTTGCCCACAATTATTAACCTGGATATTCTATTTTTATAAAAATAATTATATTTCTTGACGACACTCAATTACATCTAAATTGTTACATTTCTATTTCAGATCGTGGACGGGATCGTGAACGTTCATTCGATAGTAGAGGAGGAGATCGTGGTAGCAGAGACAGAGATCGTCATTTTGACAATAAGGATCGCGATTACAGACATTCTGACAGAGGTTCATTTAGACGACAACGTAAGTTTGTATTTATTGTACAGTAAATTAGTATTTTGACTTCGCTTGTTTGTGTGTCTATAAACATGATTTTTTTAAAAAAAGACAAAGCATGTTACTATTGTTTAAATTATTTTTTATATCAATATAGAAAATGGAAGACGCAGTACACTTTGTAATTATTTTGCCAAGGGATATTGTCGTGAAGGCCACAAGGTGATTAAGCATTAATTTTGGTCTAAATACCGTTTTGAAAATATGACAAGAAATCAGTTACAAGATAATTTGACAGGATTTATGTATCCTCATTTCAAAATTTATTATTCTTCTCATAGTGTTCTTTTCTTCATCCCGGTGTGAATGGAGCTCATGGATCATCAAATGAAAACTCAGCTTCAAATTCCAGTTCCTCACGAAATAATAAATCTAGCCCTCCACAGTCACCACCATTGGAGGGAAGTGTAGGTGACAATGATACGTCAGGTCGTACAACACCGCCACGAACAAATAATCCAGAACCGTCATCAAATCATGACTCACCTACAAGCACAATAACAATATGTTCCAGTGGCAGTAGTCGAAACTCTGACTCTAGTTCTGAAATTCCACCGAGTAAATTATTGCAAGGCATTTTATTGAACATGAGATAATAATATAATGGTGCTAAAAGGCCTTGGTGTATTGCATTACTTATTCATAACTTAATTTCGGTACCTTTTGTATTTTTACAGTTGCCTCACCAACTCAAGAACCTGACTCTTTTGACTTACCCCCAAGTTCACCCAATGATAGTCTGTATCCTCCTGGAACTGAACCTAAAGTTATACCTACTTTTACAGATGAAGACTGGGGTTAAAAATCAATAACTTTACTGCATTTTCAATATTATATACGAAAAAATATTTTATACATTTCATAATGATATTTTATTGTACTACATACTTGGACTCCCCACACATTGTTACCTCTCTACCTTTGTAAGCGGCATCAGCAGCTAATATAATTTGCATGATTATATTAGTATTTAGTATTATGTGTGTGGATTGAGTGAACTTTGTATCGTATGCACGTAACTTGTATGTTATATGCATATATGTTTCATTTCATATATCATCATCATCTCTACATTTATGTTTACTATACTTTATATGTAAGTAATGACATGTTTATATTCGTTTTCTTAATCTAATTTATTCTTATTATTCTTTTAAACGCTGTAGAAGAATCATGTGTGTTTGTGTTATTTTAAAGGTTATGAATAATGTACCCTTTCCGTATGTTAACTAATATGTATTTTGACGAAAAAGTACAAAAAAATGTATGAATTTATGCTTATGTTGCTCGTCTGGAACGGTCAAATGAAAATATGTTATGGACAAAACCACATGATCCCTGGTTTAATTGTAAAATTATGTTGTATGTACTAAAAGTGAGTTTTTGTTGTTCATCAAAATTTGTACTTTGCCACTGTTAGTTGCTCATATTTATCATTGTTATTATATGATAATTGATCATTATTACATTATAACTGCTAACTAACTACTGCTACTGCAATACGTTGATCTAGTACAAAGAATTGAATAAATCTGTATCGGGTTTTATGAAACCATTCAATTGCGGTAATTTTAGTTTTTGAACGGATTCCTAAAACGAAAAATATAATTATTGTTCATTTTTTCAAATAATCTGAATCAAGTTTTTGCTAAGTATGTACTTAGCAAAAAGTACTTACAGAGCAAAAAATGAAGAATGCACTCGCGCAGCTACGTACATTATAAAGTCTGGTCACTAACAACTTGTCAGTCACTGCAAAGTGTATACATGAGGATAATTTTTGAAAGATACAAAACAGGATTTTAAAATATGCAAAAAGATCATCACATGTGAGCATCTTTCATTTTGACACTTTACATTTCCTTCAAACTAACATAACAATAACATTGCATATAAAACTAAAACTGAAAGTAAATTTGCAAAGACCTAGTATACAGAGGGGCACTGACTATTTAACAGTACTTTTATCAGTTTTTGTACCTGCAGCTGGGAACATACGTAACATACAGTGTATTAAAACTTTGGGACAATTGGCCTTCGACCTTGAAATGTTGCCTTGGAATGTTCATGGAGTGTAAATCGTTGCCAAAATGAACCCCCTTGTCAAAGTCTATATAAACTTTTCTCCGTGCTCAAACTTCATTCAAACGGAGAGAGCATTGAGCACAAGTACACCATAAAAGAAAGTCCCAGTGAAAACATGAGTAAAATACTTACGAGTCGTACTCGAAAATTATATTTTGTTGGAATATTATTAAAAATACATAATAGGATGGATTCCTAGTACACAAACAAACCTAGTCCCCATTTGTGCATTGTCTTTCATTCTTCAGAGCTCCGATTTAGATTTTTTTATATTGAATTAGATAGATATTTGTTTCGGAATTCTCTGAAGTTATTTTTTGTGTGTTTACAATTTAATTATACGATTGCCAAGTTGCGTTTTGCAATTTCTTACTTTGTATCTGCAACGAAATTTATTACGAGGATTTGAACGCACAGGTAAGTGATTTAGTTGTATATTTGTAAGTTTTAATGTAACTATTTGCATGAACGGTGTTCAAAGTTTGATTTTCAAGATTAATAATAATTACTGAATTTCAATCCATACTATAGGATGTCTACCCAAAATCATAATCATCCACACAAACATTCAAAATCAAAAAATAAGCCCATGTCACGAGAATGGACATTTAAAGGTACTCAAAAATGTAATGTAATACAATTTGTATCAAACAGTTACATTTAAGAAGTAATGCTTAAATTGTAGTTATATGACATAGTAAGTATAAAACTATTCACAAAGTATATCAAAGTTTAATAATTTATTTTTATATTCTTTTTACATTTAAAGTTCATTGTAAAATCAATCCGGGCGAAACTGTTTGTGTGACGGGAAATACAGAAATATTGGGGAATTGGAATCATGAACGAGCAGTGACTTTGTACCGTCAAGATCCTGTTAGGTATGTCAATGACATAATGGCATATTAATATTCTTATCACTGCTAATTATATGATTATTTTTGTTGAACATTCTTACTTGCAAACAACCTTTCCTACGATAGTTGTAAACCATGTAGTATATTAAGTACTTTAAGTACATTCAAATCATGATAGGAAATTCTCAACGTTAAATATTCTCATAACTGCGTCTTAAATGTATATAGGCATATACTTATTAACTAGTGACAATATTGACGTATCAAAAAAGTAAAACTTATATCGACAGCCTTTTCTGAGGAAAACGAGTCATGTCATCAAACGATGTGCATTACATGAAATATGAGTTTTATTTAAACTCAAACAATTATTAGCCAGAAATACATGTATTTAGGTACACACAGTGTTATTTAATTGATGAGAAGTGTTATTAAATGATTTTATGTATTCTCAGAATTAATAGTATTATTTTATCAACGATAGTTACTATAAGTATGTTTAAGTACTACACTACATGAATGTTTTAATCAATTCGTCCCTGTGATCCAGTTAATTTTAAACAGGATAGAAAGAATTTAAAAATTAATTTACATTCAAACGTATGATACGCGTTTTGTGTATGACATCAGCTTGATTTATATTAATCATGATTATTGAATGTTGCTAGCTTCAATATGACCAATGGAGCCCGTCACGACAATAACGTGGCACCTGTTTGGACTGCACGAGTCAATCTTCCAGGTCATAAAACGATCCAATACCGATACTTTGTGTGCATGATTGTGGACCATACAAGAGGTGACCAGAACGAGAATCTTCACATTGTTAGACGTTGGGAAGGAGCCACTATTAATCCTCGGACCATCTCTCATAATGGTGATCTTTCACCTGCTTTATCTTTTTCTCTCTATCTCTCTATTTCTGTCAGTGAACAGTTTATTAATACTTATACGTTAGTATGAAATAAATTTTTATGAAAAAAACCATTCGAATCATGGATGCAAACTTAGACTTGCCCTCACCGGACCAAGAGGCTGACATATTTGGTATATACGATGGAGTCAATCAATTTGACCATGGATGGCTCACAGCTGAAACTGTTATACAATTCAAGATATCTAATGACCCTCTCAAGTTTTGGAGAAATAAGTATAAGAATGCCCCTGTAAGTTTTTAAAATTATTCTCTTGTCATTCATGTAATAAACATATAGCAGCCAAATTAAAATTATCCCTTTATCATATGTCACTACAACTATGTACGAATATTTTAAATTTAGATTCGTCTGAAGTTGGTGGCAATGAACTTATCACGACAAAATTCACTCATGGAGGCTGTTGAATCGAATAGTATGGATTATCTTGTAAGACCATTTTTTATCTCTCAATGAAACCTAGAAAAAAAGAATAAGTAACATCATCTCATACACTTTTTACAATACTTTGTAATACTTGCGAAATATATTAAAGGAGAGAAGAGAGAATTTTATTGTTCAATATAATTTTATTTTTATGGGATAGGATACCTCATCCAATTCTTCCTGGCCTGTCACTGAGATTGCTGTTAGTAAGTAACAAGAATGTTATTTTTAGCTGTTATTTGAACAAGTTATAAATTTATGCTATTTAAGTACTTATGTATGCATATTACAAATTAATCAACTCTCATACAATTGCATGAGAGTTTATGACAACTTTATGACAACTATGTCAATCAAATGGGTCGTTGTAATGCACCTATTGACTACAAAACCAAATTGAAACTAAT